>JBAMJV010005780.1:0-68020 GCA_037951105.1 Echinarachnius parma
AGGTATGGCACAGCGGCACAGCCAGCTCTTTTGTGTAGAATCTCTGAAAATCTGAATCTCTGCTGCAGATATGTTCATTAATTTTTTTATTGCATGTTGCAAAGTACTGGTGGCTTGAACAATTGTTGCATTAATGCTGAGGCCAATGGCATGCAAATTGCAATGACATTTGGCAAAACTAGTTTATCAGCCATAGCAATGCCAGCCCAATGGAGATTCAGTCTTTCAATTCAGTTCCAGTTCGAAATTCAGAATTCCGATAAGTTGTTGTGCGTGATGATGAATTGCTTTGAATCTGAAAGGCAAAAAGTTTATGATATACTGCCGGTCAATTTTTGTGCTTATAATATACACAAAATCACAGACACTGGACAAGAACTAATGAAGAAGTAAGAATAATAATCTTCCTGATTTCACATTTCTATTTTCTCCTAGATCCCTTTTCTATTTAATCTATTGTAATAATATTAGACTGGATTGATTAACATTTGATATAATTGGCATCTACTCTTCTTTAGTTTTTCCAGTTGATTAAATTTAAATAGGGGATATCACCTTGTGGCAACCGAGTCAAAAACAAAAGTCTCATCATAAATCAAAATAATTCCTTTTTAAAATCTCTAGTTTTCTAATCATTTTAAGCTGTCATGATTTTCTGTAACTCTCTCTTTTTTCTGATTTGCCTGTTAAATCTGCTTGTATCGTTGTGTATTTTGCTGAAGAAAAGAAGTCCCCACTAAAAACCTGAGCAGCTTTAAAGCTGAGAAATGAGATAGACTCATTATTTACAACTTGATCTTGATCTTGATGGTGTAATTGAAAAGCTCCAACTGGAACAACACTCAATGTGTCTCAATACTCATGAAACGCCCCTTTTTTTAGACCAAGTGTATTTTACATTTGTAATATCAATGATTTGTTGGTTAAACTGATTGTATCATTGTGTGTTTCACAGAAGAAAAGAGTCCCCATTAAGAAAGCCTTTAGGCTTTAGAAGCAGCTTCAAGGCTGAGATACCTGGGGGAGATGGACTGGTTACAGCAGACTCAAGACTCCTGAAACGCCTCTTTTTTAACTCGTGATTAAATGAGACAGAGTGTGTTTTAAATTGTAATATCAATGATTTGTTTTGTTAAACTGATCTTATCAATGTGTGTTTAACAGAAGAAAAGCGTCCCAATTAAGAAAGCCTGCGTAGCTTCAAGGCTAAGATACCTGGGGGAGAATAACTCGTTACAACTGTCTCAAGACTCACGAAATGCCTCTTTTTAGACTATTACATGTAGATTAGACAGAGTGTGTTTTAACTTGTAATTTCAATGATTTGTTTGTTAATCTGATTCTATCCTTGTGTGTTCCACAGAAGAAAAGAGTCCCCATTAAGAAGCCTGAGCAGCTTCAAGCCTGAGATACCTGGGGGAGATGGACTCGTTATGTCAGCAGACTCAAAAGACTCAAAAACGTAAGTACACCCCCCGGTATTGACATTAACAAATTTGTGTTTCTAATTCTGATCATGTATGTACAGCAAGTAAAACTAAAGGACTAACTAGTAGGCCTTCTAACTAGTGTGCCTTCTAACTAACCGTGTCTTGGTAGTCTGAATTGTATTAGAGTGGTCCCCCCAAAATAAGAAAAACACAAACTAGCAGAATTACATTTCGATGTTCCTTTTCTGGGGAATTTTGAGGTCATTTTGTAAATCACCCAATTATGCAGCTGCCCCTGCATAGTTTTTCACCATGCACATCAATACATCTATGACGTCATACAAATCTATTTTAAAAAATTTCTCAATTTGAACTTCATTTTCCGAAAGAGCATCAAAAAATAATGTCAAAAATGTCGAAAATCAATTGAATGTAAAGTATTGGCTGAGATATGCCCATCCGAATTATTTTGTTGTCCAATAGGACAACCATTGTTATACTAACTAGTGCTCTGGTTCATAACTTTATGAACCACAGCACTATAACACTGATTGCCCATCGAAGTAAAATTCATTTTGATGGGCTTATCTCATCCAATGCTTAACTACAATTGATTTTTCGACATTTGGACATTATTTTTGATGCTCTTTCAGAAAATGAAGTTCAAATTTGAAAATTCTACAAATAGATTTTTTGATGACGTCCACACTTCACCACTCTATGGGACATGAGTGTGACACTTTCTTGGTGTTAATGTTTTTAAGGACTGCAAAAGAAAATTCAGATCTACCCTGGGCAGTATTAGGCAATTCCATAAATTCGGACGTACATTTCACACACTTCAATTAGGTACTAAAGAAGAAGTTAATGTAAATCATACGATTTTATGTGATCAATAAGATTGCAAATGATGAGTAGAAAATAATAATATGACTTATTCAGATTTTACCACCTTAATGACCTTGTACCGATTAAAAAAACACTGCATGGTCGGACGTACTCAGAGAAAATGATTTTTTCTGACAAGAGGATTTCAAACTGGAAAAACTCTGTGAAGTTAATCATTTTTTGGGGGCCAAATCATCTATTACCATGTTGATTAGATTGTAAATGATGGGAAATATAAAAAAAAATTGTAATATTTTCCCTTCGAAGTATGGAATATTTACCGCTTTATTTTTGTGTCGGACGTACAATGTCGGACGTACAAGACTGCCGTGTCGGACGTACATGTGTTATACCAATGCAAGTCTACTTGCTGCTGAAAATATTTGCTGTAAATAGACACTTTAAGTCATAGTTAGTAAGTAATGTTGTCTTAAATGGTAGATATAAACATTTTATCACTGTACCATTAAATTTTTGGCAGTATAATACAAAATAAAAAACACAAATAATCTTCACTAACATGAATATGCACTGATGGGGACTACATGAACTAGATTTATAATGTATATTTGAAGTTTAGGGTTGATTTTTCATCACAAAATGTATGTGTGTTGTTCTTTCCTACTAAGAAAATTGTTAAATGTCCTAAGTGAGTCAAAAACAAAATAATAATTATACAACGTGGTCCACCTGAAGTATGTTTTTATGATATATTTTATAATGACAGCATGATAGTGTGTAGTATTAGTATGTAAATAGCCATACAAAAATGTGACTATGGAATGTCCAGCCATATGATGATGATTTGTTATAATTAGGGGATATGAATCACTAAGTAATTAAGAGATATTACATTTGAATACACTCTTTAATCATACAGATAAGATACAGTGTGAATTTTAAAGTGTTTTAGGCGGGCAAAACTCTATTCATTTCAATGCCGTGGTCGGACGTACATGGTCGGACGTACGCAAAAAATGTACGTCCGACCACCCATTTTTTTCCGTAATTAGTGATGATTGGAATTTTTTTTTTTAACTCTCTGTGTAGAGGGGTTAGAACTTGCTTTGCATTGACATCCTGCCCTTTATTGGGTTCTTTGTCTTTTCGTGAAATAGAAATTAAGTGTTTTTTCCATGTCGGACGTACATGACAAAAAATAGTCCTGATATTAATTAGCTACAAATCGTAATTAAAAGAGTATTTTTCTAATTTTTTTTGTGGTAATGGATTCAGAAAGTTATACTGTTTACATCTATCATGGTCAATTAATTATTCAGTCTTTTTTAATTGAAATACATAAAAAGATCAAATGGTATGTTTACAGCAAAGAAAAATCAGCAACTTCAGTATGCCTTGATTTGGAAGGGTCTCTTGACCTTGAACTTAGTCCAAAAAACAAATTTACGAATGGTTTTTTGACAGTTCACATTATCCACCTTCAAATTGATGTATTATTTGGACCAATATGATGATTTTGAAATTTTGGCCTACTGGTTGACATATTTATGGAATTGCCCTATTAATATTCAGAAAATGTGCATGCGTGCATGCAGATCTGTATTGTACAAATAACTCTTTCTCAAAATTGTCATGTTTGCATTATGGCCACTCAAAATGTCGAGAATGTTGTTTGAGAAGACCTTTGTGCAACATTTCTAGCATACACTCGTAAGTTCTATATTTGTCTCATGGTCTGGTTTTAAATGATTATAAATTATTCCTGGACAAAAATATTGCTTTGATATCCTGTGTACATTAGCATTGTATCTAATTGTATGAAGCCTTTATAAATGTGAAATATCCCATTGATTTTTGTATTATTATGAGCCGTTGAGAAAGAATAACATTGATGATAGGTGTGCTCAGTTGTGATAAACCTTGAATGGAGAAGTAATAGGGCAGCATTTGTGTGATAGTTGGCTCAAATAGGATTTCTATCGGGTCGATTACAGCAGCACAAAAAGTCAATAATTGCGCGATGAAAAGAATGCACATTTTCACAGCCTGGACGTTTATTCTAGGTGCCAGAGGTCGATCAATAATAAAAAAACATTTACCACACACTCTTTTGCTATTTTGTGCATGCATCCACAACATAACGACCCTGAGACTTGCCTACAACATTGAGTTACCCTTGGAAACATTCATAAACAAAACTTGGGGTCTTATGCTAATATACATTATTACATAAAATATGAAAATGAATGTATTCAGTGAAATGTATTCAGAGTCCCCCAGCAAAAATGGGTTGCTAAGTTAATGTGCAGAAATAATGTACTTTAATTGTGGGGAGTATCATACATTGTTCAAGTATTGATTTGCCATCCTTCAATGTGAAGGTTGTTGGTTCAATTAATGTGGCCTACTGGCTGCAGATTGTAATATGTACACAGTGTGTCCTTCAGAAAGATGCAGGTTTATCTCAGTCTCATTTGCTGCTCTCTACCCATGTGTATTTAACTGGGTCGGATTATATGTAAAATAATGCACATGACTGCTTTTTGTTGTTTGGCCGAATGAAATGCTTCCAAGGGAGTTTAAAATGCACTTAGTGTGCTGAAAGGAAAACTAATTGAATCCCTGCCGTAACTAAGTACAGCCCTCTTGACTTTCTGGATGCAGGGATAATAGACATCTTTCAGCACTTGACTGAGCAGTACAGACAGTATTTGCTCTGAATAATAGAAGTATGAGGAAGTTGATGTCAATTGCCCATTAAATTGAAGTTCTTTACAATTGAATTCATCACCCAACCTCCGTCATGAGTTAATCATTGATAATGTGATTCTTTGAAAATGTCTCTGGAGAATATCATTGCAGCAGTTTCAATAAAAATAGATCAAACAAATACATGTATGTGAATTTTGTGAACTTGTAATGTCAAAATTACATACATAAGGTATTCTTTGTGTTGATTTTTTTTTTCTATTAAAATGTGTCCCTCAAATAATGTTTTTAAGAATGCTTTTGTGTGAGTGTGTTTGAGTTTGTGTAAGAATGTACTAGAGTTCCACACTAACATTTGTTGCAAGTGGCCTGCCTGATTGGGGCAGTTAAAGTGTAAAACTAATTTTCCTTTCCGATTTATTTTTCTGGTTGCCCAAAACAAATTTGCTGTAAAAACCCAAATTAAATGAAATTTATGAATTGAAAGTAAAATAGCTGATATTATAAAATATATACACAATTTTGGTAGCACAAATCTAATTTTTAGTTGCCTGGGTCTGCGGGTCAGGGGGCAACATTATGATGTGTTTATGGTGTGTTTAATTCTCCCTAAGTTTCCAAAGCAAAACAGATGTCTCACAACTTGCAATCATTTCTTGTAAGCATATTATTTCAAATCTATTAAACAAATCCTTTTCTTTTCTTTTCTTTTCTTTTGCTGCAGATTACATCAGTACTTGGACATGGTCATCAATGGAGCCCATATTCCTATCCTTCGTTGTTCTTCTTGTGCTTGTTATCAGTATCATTGTCACTGTGGAATTATTGATAGAATTTAATGCTGTCTTACACGATACTGGTAAGTGTGTACATTACAATGTATTTGATTTGTTTGAATTAATATTATATATTTATATTTAATTGTAAATTGATTACTTAATATTCATCTTATAAAATGATTAGAACCGGTTCAACTGAATCTTAGAATTTACCCTTTAATTAAATTGTAAATTTTGATAAAATATTGAATGAGTCACCAACAGATCATGAAACTGGTTTTATTTTTAAAAAAAAATGCTTGTATCTGTTTGCTTTTGAACCAACAATTGTATTTGTGATGAATTCAGTTATAATCCATTTAGTAACAAAATGTTTTGTTTGTATTCTCATGAAATATAACTAGAGGCAGAAGGATTTTTAATTGCAAAACAGTTTTATTTTGAAAACAAATGCTTGTATCTGTTTGCTTTAAAAACCAACAATAAGTAATGAATTCACTAAATCCATATCAAATTTTCTTGTTTGTGTTCAAATAACATATTAAGAAGCAGAAATGATTTTTAACATCATCACATTTCCCCCCTTTTCTTTGCAGATGTTATGAAAAAAGGACAGCATATTAAGATCACTTTCTGCTACATCTTTAGCCATTCTTGCCTTTTTTTGTCCTTGAGGTGAGTTTGGTATTGATTGTTTCAAGTATTCATATCTACAGTAGCAACATGGTCAGATAACATTACATTAGGTATTCTTTGTGTTTAAATGTGTCCCTTATAGGTTACAGAAATAATTGGGATTTGACTAATATGAAGGAGTAGCTGAGAGCCAATATAAAAGATTTAGGGCAAGTAGCGATGGATCGTAACTTTGCAACTTTATAGCGTTTTGTCATCCAGGCGCGGATTAGCAAATTATATTGTGATGATGAATAGCGACAACACTAATTTTTTGAATAAATTTAGTGTTAGATCATGTACAAATTATAGGACATTAATAAAAAGGCTGCAAATTTGCACAAATAAGATCTCAGCACTAATTATCAGGTTGGCAATGGCATTGAAAATGAAATAAATAGTTTGTGAAATATGTGTTTATCAAGTAAGTGAAATCCCAGTGGAAACCCTAGATATTCTTTGCTCATTTTCATGGTCAGTTTTCCAATATTTGAAATTAGTAAAAAAGGTAGCGCAGTAGCTGCCCAATAAGCCAATTCAGTCTGTTCCAAATCTTTCCTACTACCCAAATCACCTTAATTCATAAAAAAAAAAAAATCTGGGAAAAGGTTATGAATGAATAAATTATTATAGAAGTAAATGTCAGTCCCTGGAAAAAAAATATTGACAGGTTGAGAAAATAAATATTTGTCCTCCCCCTCTACTCGTATTGTAATCCATGACCATGCATTTTTCATAATTGAATCAAAAGAAACAAAGGACCTGTATGAAGTCCTAGTGAATCTAGTGAAAAGGAGTGAATCATTATCAAGGTCACTTTTTTCTTTATAGTATTGATTGACAATTTGACATGTTGTGTACAATTAGTTTAGTTTATTGAGAAATTTAGAAAAGTACGTATTTAGTAAATTTTAAGGAAACCTAAAATTTGTTCCCAATGCATCAGTTCAATTCCATATCCTGTATACAATTCTAGTTGAACTTATGAAACTATTGACGTTGACAGACAGTTTTGATTATTAGGACTACAATTTCTTTTGTAATATATCTAATTTTTTCTAATAAATATCTATTAACTTAAATATTTATAATGCGGAAAAGTTGTTTTTATATAATATTGATCAAGCAATGCTAAAAATGACTTTTTGTTTTGCCTCTTGTCCCACTCAGGCAAGTGAAAACAATTTGATTTTCCAATTATAGTGGCCCGAAAACTAAATATTGTGGCCCTAAACAAAGAAAGGCATGTTCTGGTATATAATATTTGGGGCCTGTGGAATTTATATAGCTTTCAATGAAATTTGGTGCCCAAAACTAATTCGTAGTAGCCCAGGCTAGTGGGCTGTGCACATTTAGAGCATTGTAATAAAACATTCCTTCTAAAAGTGCCTCACCAGATAGATTATGAGAAAGCCATGTGGTGTAATTTCTAATTATTTAAACTGTATTTTCTGAAAAGAGTCGATGAATATATATATAAATTCCATTTTTAATGGCAATCTGCACAAACTTCATATTGTAAAAACATACTGTAGGTCTATGGTGAAAATAATCAACTTTTGACCCAAATTTAGAGACCCAGACGAAAGATAGATTGATACAATTGTTAACAATTTCTAGAGGCATATTTTCTGAATTTGTGACAAATTTTCTATGGCTTCTATATTCCGGATTCTTAAATGCACAAAGTTAGGTGCCGCATGCCTGTAGTGGGTGAACTTTTCAATGAATAGCTGGGGTTTGACTAGCATTGTGTTATAGTTCCATTTGAAATGTTTCATTAGTCAAACATAAAGCACAATATTTGCAGAGTTCAGGATTATGGTAGAGTAGATTCTTTTGAATAGAAAAAAAAAATTTCTCTTGTATGATAACCTCTCACCCTCTTTTATGCCACCATTTTTTGTATTATGCCTGTCAATATCGCTTTCAATATCCACATCTAACTGTATATAGTTGCATTATTTTGTGTTTAATTTGTTATTTTAATGAAATTGAATTCCTTCAGCAAATATTCCAGTGCTTTGCATATCATTTTCTTTGTTTATCTTCTATTTGAAATGCTAGATTGAAAAATATAGGTCTGAATAATCGGATTCCTGATATATACAGTAAATAGATCTGCAATTTGAATGTTAATTAATTAAAATAGAAATCTTGAAAAATGTTATTGTGATAATGCCTATTGGGTACTGTAGGATATAACTCGAAAGGTACAAAAATTAATGGAGTTTCTTGAAATTTCATAAAATAAATCCCATTAAAATATATGGTCTAGAATCTGAGAGAATCCAGATCAAGAAAGTGTATTCACCCTATCCTTGGGAATGCTTTGTTGTGCATTGTTGTCCATTGTTTTGCATCAGTTGTCATATGAAGCAGGAAGAAACTCTCATACTTGGAATGTAAAACAAGAAACAAACATGAAATGAACCATTCTGGAATGCAGTGTGTGAAACTTACAATCTGCACCTGGTTCAAATGCACCACCAAAAATGAGGGCAGGATGAAAATGTACACTGCTGTTTGGTTATTCTTGACATACTTGTGATTTCAAATTAAAAGACAATGGAATGTACAAAATGAAATTAACTATTCTGGTTATCTGTAGGGTGTGAAACTTACCCTCTGAATCTTGCTGTTTATTGATTCTGGACATTCTTTTGACAGAACATTACAAGAGGAATGAAAACAGAATGGAATGTTTTGCTTTGACTGACTTTCACTGGTTTTATGCCCTGAATGCCAGTCAATAAGCAAAAGTAACATGACCCCAACTTTAAAGGGATAGTTGAGGTTTGGTCAAACTGATATTATTAACCCAAACCTGCACCATTAGTACAGTACAAACTAATAGTTATTTACTCCAACATGCTCGAAAGGTATAGAAAATGACAAGTAAAAACCTGGTTATCATTAAAAAGTATCTGTTACAACTCAAGAGGGCGCTTTCTAAAAAAAACATTGGTTTCAACCATTTTTCATACAAAATTGTGCATGTGATGTTTTGTTAAAATAATGATTAAATAGAATATCATCAACAACTATTTAAAAACCTCTTTTTAATTTTTTTGAAAGAAGTATATACAAGCATTTTATGTATTTTTTATAAAAAGTCAAGATATCGTTTGGCCAAATGATATATATAAATAAAATATTTTGAAATCAAAGTTCTATGAGAGCATTTGAAAGGGAATGATTCTCATTTCACATGTTTTATTCAATGAACTTTCAAATGGAATTAAAACCAACCAATTTAGTGTCATGGGGCATTTCGGGAAGTAGCCTACCAATACTCAAGTGTACCTTTAATGTTGCTTGAACTGTTACCATTAATAATTATTTAATGTATCATGTTCCATTAAACTTGTTCTTACTTTACCTAAATGTACATACTTTACCGTAAATCATTTAATTTACTAGTATGTCCTTTTAAGATAGCTTCATGTACATACATGTATACAAAAGTACTCCAAGTAAATTTGATGAGACAATTTGTTAACTTGCTGTGAAAAAAATACCTACACGTATGTAGAAAAGGAATTATTCAGAGATATCTACCGGTATGATTTTTTTTTCCATCATTGTAATTTGGGGCAATATTTTGGAGAAAAAGGGATGTTGTTGCCATAAATTGCATCATGATAGAATCTGAGCTTTGCTTTTACAATGAATTTAAGTCCCATTATATTAAAATAAAAAATTGTAATTCTTTTTATTTCTGCACACAGGCTGTAGGGAGAATATTCAGTATGGGAACATTTATCAAGACACAGCGAATGGAGGTAAGTCACTCTGAATATAGCCAGCAAGCTAGGATGGCACACCGAAGTACATTTCATTAACAAGGAATCAAAACTACATATTTTTGTGTCATTATGTTTGCTTTGTGTGTGTGAATTAGTTTGTTTGTATGGGAATAAGAATGTGTGTGTGGGTGTGTCTGGCAAAACAAAATACAATAAAAAAGGGTTTGGGGTGACTTGGCCCCAAAATACCTAATTGACCAACCGTAAAGAAAATTACTGAATAGTCTGACCAATAAAAGTTGTATACGTGTATGTCTGGTTCAATACTAGACTGGTTCAATACTAGACCAGATTTTAAAAATGTTTAATGGTCAGTCTTGTTGAAAAAGTAGCCCCAGAAAATAGTATGCATTTTACCAATGCTACGGTAGAAATTATCAACTTTTTCTAAGTTGTTTTTGGCTAGTAAAATGAAGATTTATCAAATTTTAGTGGCCAATAGCCTGCATCTGCTAGCCCCAAATAAACAAAAACATTACAAAATGTCTATAAATATTTGATGTCCCATTTGGTCAAGTAAGATTTGGCATAAATGTGTAAAATTTGGGTTCCTATGCAAAATGTTGGTCTCTTAATCTCTTATTAAGTCTATTTCATCTTATTTCTCATTTGGGCAAGTAAAACTTTGCATAAATGTATGAAATTTGGGGCCCAAAACCCATTATTAGTTGCTCCAGGCCAGCTGCTACATACTAATGTTGAGCCATACATTTGTACAATTAACTATGAAGCATACAAACATGTACTTATGAACCAGACAGACTGTGTGTGTACAGTATATTTTAGTTCTGTGTCGATAGAAGGCATCGTTTGACCATGGTTTGCAATACACTAACCACTGTTGTAATGACAGATGTAAGAAAGTGGATTGTAAACAAAGAGAACAAAGCATAGAAAAGGACCCTGATTTGGGGGAACAATAAGAATCCTGTGTATGCTTACAAGGGAACCCACTCAGTCATTGCAGCCAAACAGGCGTGGCAGCTAGGGTACGTGGGATTGAGGCTAGGGTTGGGTTGGGAATAAATAGATACTATTACAGCTTATTTTTTCTTTTATCGGATGTCTTAGGATGTTGTGTAATATTGCAGTATCCTTTTATTTAACCTGTTACAAAAGTAACCTTTAGGTGATCGATCATTTCTTTGTGAAGCTCCTAGATTATGGAATAAGCTACCTGTGGATATTAGGAAATCTCAAACATTAGAAAGCTTTAAATTAA
The DNA here is from genome assembly GCA_037951105.1 of Echinarachnius parma. Lineage (NCBI taxonomy): Eukaryota > Metazoa > Echinodermata > Echinoidea > Clypeasteroida > Echinarachniidae > Echinarachnius > Echinarachnius parma. The sequence continues at coordinate 11,474 of JBAMJV010005780.1, forward strand.
AAGTAAAAACTTATTTGTTTTAAACACACACTTAATTGTTATTTATGATTATGCTTTATATTATATAGCATTGTGTAGTAGAATGGTATTTATAGGAGCTCTTGAAGCGCAGTCGAATATATATACATAGTTTCTGCGCTATATAAATGATTTATTGTTATTATTATTATTAAACGATGGAGTCCCACAATGTCGGAGCCATCTAGCCAAACATTTGTGACCTATCGGGCAATCGTCCAGTTTACATCCACCATCAAAAGACCAATCTTATATAACAAAAGAAAGTGATGTCATTACTTCAGTAAGTATCTTATATACAGAATGGGCCTGATGCCCTGATTTCAGGAACAATTTGAAACTGCAAGATTAATGCTTATTAAAAATAAGGGAACCAACTTACAATCACACGGGCGTGGTGGGGTAAATAGGATTTAGGATAGGGAGGGGTCATGGGGTAATTATGAAATTCTGAATCATTGCCTAAAGTTTTATTGTGTTTGTGATTGTGTGTGTACCCTTTATGTGTGTTTGTTTAGAAATTTGTTTGTTACTGTTGGTGGTTGGTTGTATTCATTGTACATATGTGACAGTATGTGTATGATTGTCTTTTCATGTATGTGTGTGTATACACGTGTGTGTGTGTGTGTGTGTGTGTGTGTGTGCACACATTTTATGTTTGTGACTTTTGTATGTGTACATGTATGTGTATTTGTGTGCATATGTTTACAAAGAGTATTTCCTTTTTGGAGGGGTGGGGGGAGGGTGGCAGGCAGGGGGAATGCAGAAGCTGTTACAGACAACAAAAGAAACATTGAAACACAATCGCTTGGCAGGTGTGTATTCAAATTAGTTTATGTTTGAAATGAATACATGGCATGGTTTCTTTTGTGCGCCTGTCCTCGTGTGTCCTTGTGTGTGCTCATCCTGAGTGCATTTACATTTATTGATTGAGATGGAAAGGGAAAATAAATGTTTCACTCATCATTCATGTGAGCACTGCAGTGCATAATGTACAATATTGAACCTTTGATCTTGGATTAAACAAAGTACATGTACATGTTATACATGTAGTAATTTTTATAGTTCCAGTTCCAATTCTATGTTGTTGATTTTAAACCCTAATATAGTTCATAAGATACCTGATTTAAAAGCAAAGTAATTTTCATGGTGTACTAGGCCATCATTATGAAATTCCATGTTACATGATTTACTTTTTTTATACCGATTCCATTGCTCGTGGTTAGCTTATTATTAGTGGGTCATACAATTCATATGCAGTGCATGCACATGATGTATTCTGCAGACCTAAATGTAGCTCTGCATTATTCCATATCTAGGGAACAGTAAAATATGTTCAAGAAGAAGAAACATAAATTAATTGTTCTAGGGAAATTAAAAATAGCACTTTGAAAATAGTCCAAGTATAACATTATGATGATTCCATTCAATATTTAGATTATTGCTTTATGACACAGTTTGCTTTGGATACAATAGAATGTTAATTCATTGTTTGCGACCTTTGTATGCAGAATTATGCCCATTATTTACATTGTGGGCATTCTCAGATTGCCAACATGAATGTTCTCAGTGGCATCAAAAAGAGAAAAAAAAATTAATTGTTAAGGTGAAACCTATTCTATGATTTGAGCAACATGCACATAATACTGCACATTGAGGGGATTCTTAAATGACCAATATGAACAAACAAAAAGAGAAGAAGACAAATTATACATGTAATGGATTCTTTGTGAAATTTGGAAACTTAGTGTACTGTATGACGATGGAAACAAAAATACACATGTTCTCGAGTAGTATGGTACCTTAAAATAATGATAACACAATTAATGCAATGCAGTTTACAGAGTGATTTTGATCTAGGCATAATGAAGAGAATTTTAAAAGAAGTCCTTAAAAATAAATTTGCACCCCCACCTCGGGAGTATACATTGTTGTAGCCTAAATGAATTACATGTTCACTATTTATATTTACACTGAGGGGGTTATAACATGTAGACTGTCAACACATAACAATTGGGTGAGAGATCACACCTCGTCCACAGGTTTGCATTAAATAGCATTTGAAACAAAATGTACAAGTTCCTGGATTGAACATTTCCAACAAAATATTCAGATATTAATAGAATTCTTTGAGTTTCATGTGCACTGCAGTCAGTAAATATTCACTCTCAACAAAAAAAAATTATTGAATCTAACGTACATGTAGCAAGGGGAACCAAAATAATATTATTATAATTATTTCTGATACAAAATAATCCAGGCACATTTGATTTCTAATAACATTTCTGATTTTAAAACAAGCTGCAAATGTTTTACTGAATGTAAAGTTCATTTAATGACCATTTATTTTGTGGAGATGAATTTCATGTCACATTCAATTATACTACATTGCGTACTTCATACATTTCTTGAAGGAATTCATTTGTGATGATCAATTTACAAATAGTATGGTTTCTTATACTACAAATCAAAACTAATTTCAGAAGATGTATAATTTATCTTCAAGTATTTTGTGAAAATTGTGGATTTCCTTTGCATCTAAAGAGATTTGTAGAGGGGTTAAACAGGATTTGAAGAGGGATTGGGGGCAATTTAGTGTGTGGTTATTCCAAGTACAGTGTGTGAGTGGGAAATAAATGTATACTTTCCTGGATTTACTTTGTTAGTTCCAAACGAATCAATTGATGCCAAATCTATGATGAAGAGATTTATGAACTTTGTACAGGAAAGCACTATAATCCATAGATTTGTTTTTAAATAGAGCCATTCACAATTTCTTTTAGTGTCTTTTATAAACCAGTACAGGATCTAAAGTTATTTTTCAAACCCTAGTCATTAGATTACAAATGATCACAGATTCCCCTAAATATTAGAGGTTAATACACGTATGTTGCCCATTCATGGAATAATGCATGTTAATGCTTGAATATGAGTATTGTAACCAGGACTGGCCTGCTGGCCTGGGGCCAGTGAAATTGCACTCGGGCTAGCAAAAATGTATAAAAGTCATACATGTATTTTGGTGGCCTGATTGGGCAAGCAGATTTCCAAACTGACATTGACAAAATTAGACAATTTATATTATCTTCCATGTCATGTTTCATATATAATCACAGGTTTGATCAGGAAAGAGTGATATTTTGAAGAGTAAAAAGTTTACTTATGAAATACAAATTTGGGGCAGGGTAGGAAATATACGGGGGCTGAGGGCGATTTTGCCCCCTAATTTTCAAAATAGCCCCCTGAAATCAGTAGGTAGCCCCTAAAATTAGCATCTATAGTATAGGGTATTATGTGGAAAATGTCTGGATATCCATCAGATTGGAAAAGTAGCCCCCTAAATTAAAAAAATTAATTCCTGCATTGATTTGGGGCCAGTAAATTTTTCTTTTGGGCCACCAGAAAATTGGCAGAAATTATTTCACTGCTCCGACCGGGCCACTGACAAAAAAGCTAAGTGTGGGTTGTAACACTATGAAAATGAAAGCGGATACAAAATTAGTAACATGCACCTGTCCGGACTGTAAAATACACCTAGGTGTAAATGTTGTGGTTTAATGCACAGCCCGCCTTTGAAGGATGCATGGGAAAACCCAAGTATTCAACCATTTAGTTAGAATAAACAATTGAGACTTTTATTTGTCTACCTCACCATGAGTAAATATGCTTTAGTACATAATGCCCATTGGCCAGACCCGAATAGCAAATGGGCAGATCTTTGGGGAGTAATCTGGTACGTTCATTACGGAATACGGATGTAACAATCTGTCATTAAAATAATATGCTTGCGATTGCGAAGTCTTTTTTATTTCTTCAAAATTGTACAATTTTGAACTAGTAGCTGCACTAGTAAACTATTAATGAAAGATTTACAAAATGACATTAATTGTCTAGATGTGTAGGCCACTACTATGAGTAAGTAATATGCAATTCCCCCCTCCCCCATTAAAATATGAAATGCAAATGAATTAATGTACATTACGCATGCTGCAGTACAAGTAAATTAATACATTTTCTCTGTCCAATCAACATACAGAACATGCTTACATTCTCTTTGTGACTAATCTGTTTCATGAATAATATATTATTTGTGCATGCATGTACTGTAGGTCTGGTGAGTAAGTGGATATAATTGTAAACGCTAACTATCATTACAATTACCCAGCTGCCTCAAGCAATTATATACTTTTGTGCGTTATGCAACTACGCCGCCCCACATGTGTACATTGAATTTACGCACACTAAGAGTACTCATTCAAACACAGACGAACACATACAAAGTGGCACACACAGTGATGCACTCATGTAATAATTGTACAGATAATGCAAAGACTTGCACAAACCACTCACACAATTACGTGTACATACAGACACAAAGACTACCATATAGAACTGTAGATGTTGCAAAATGCCAGACAGTGTCGGCACCAGCGACCAAACCATTGAATGCATTCACAACATAATCCGGTTTTAGAAAGATGTACAATTGATTTGGTACATAATCCTCCTTTTGCGGGCCCTTCAATTGATACAACTCATACAACACATTAATACATTCATTGTGATTTCATGGTTTACAGCCTTTTGGTCTATTGCCTAATGGATCCTCTATTAACCTATTGAGGGCTGATTGATTTTGGTACAACTTCAAGTTACTTGCATTCTCCATAGACACAAGCCCAAAGTATTTTCGGGACCAGTCCTGAATGGGTTAATAGGTCTAATCCCTGCTTGGTGTTTATACTATGCACCTAGGTCAGGTACTACCGTCAGACATGTGTTTTGTGACCACTAATTGAAGGAAAACAAGAAAAGTGGCCACTGTAGACAGGTGACTTCTAAAGCATGGTTCCATAGCAATGTTTTTCTATGGACTGAAGGGAATCACTTTTTGTGGCCACTATAGGCTGAGTATAGACTGGTGGCTGCCACGTCAACAGTTTTGACTGTATAGAATACTTTTGGTTTAATGTCGTTTCCTACGTTACTTCCATTATTGCCTTGAACTTGAAGCAGAAACATTTCTTTAGCCATTTGTTCTATGATGCAGCCACTAGTTATATTGACCATTATAGGGAAACAAGAATAGTGGTCACTATAATCACTATAGACAGGTTACCTAGACAGGTTCCATAACATTGTTTTTCTCTGCTGGGGATCAGATTTGGTGGCCAATATAGACAGGTTGGCTGCTATAGACAGGTGGCCACTAAGACCAACCATAACCTAAGTTGAATTTAGCCCCAGAAAACACAATTTTATTCTCCCTGCATTGAATTGTATCCTTTACAGACAAGTCGGTATAGATTTTAATTACTTTGGACACACTACATGTTGTAGTTCCCATACTTGTCAATAATTGTAATGAAAAGTATCCTTTACATTCAATTAGAGAACATATTAATTCACAAATGTACGGAACAATTTATTTATGTGTATTTATGATGTATGACAAAACGTGCCTGAATGCAATATATGCATTGTCATGCATGTGCATAATTGACTACCAATTAGATGGCTGGCATTAATTAATACGGTTGAGACCTTATTAATATTACTGACCTACTGGCCTCAGTGATCTGTAATCCCTGTGATGCATGCCTGCACTGTATGTTGCCTTACATTATCAGTGGATAATTGACCATGCAGTATCTAGTGGTCTCTCCCGTTTAGTTTCCTCTTCTCTCTTGATTATCGCTACCCCCTCTGCTGATCTGCCCTTCTGTTTTTTGTTTGTTCTCCTTTCTCTTTCCTTCTCACCCATTACCATCTTTCTTTGCCCCAATTCTCATTTTTTTCTCTCTCATAATTCTCTCTTGCTCTTCTCCATCTCTTTCTCAACCTTTCATGTACTCTCCCCCTCATCTTTCCTCCATCTCTCCTCCATCTCCCCTCCCATCCTTCAACTCCCACTTTTCTTGTCTCTCTTTATATCTGTTCCCTCTCTGTCTGTGAAATTATCTTGCTCTCTCGATCTCAAGTCTCTCCCCCTTTACCATTATGTTTTTCTTATAAGTATATTTTTTCATAGCTATTCTCTTTTTGTCTGTATTCTCTCATGGTCTCACCTTTTCTCTCTTCATCTTTTGTATCTGTATTCTCTTGCTCTCTCTCTCTTATCACCTTTCTATCTTTATTTATTTATGTTCTTTCTTCTCCTTTTCTCTGTATCTGTATTTTCTTGCTGTCCCTCATACCATAATTTTGTTTTCTGATGTCTTTTCTTACTTCTTCTCTCTTCTATAGATCTATCTATGCTCTTGCTTTCCCTCATGTATCACCACATTCTATCTTCATCTCTTTTCTTTCCTCTGTATTTTCTTGCTTTCTCTCTCTCTCTTATTGACTTCACCTTTTCTCTCTTCATTTATTTGCTTTCTACATCTACATTTTCTTTCTCTCTCGCTCTGTTCTTGTGTTATTGCTATCATGTTGCACTGTTTGCCATCAGACGACTCATTTTAATTGACCATCTATCTGTGTTTTTCTCCAATTAGCATGCATGCAATAATATGCTGTACGCATGGTCTCAATTTACATAGCAAACAGGGAAACTAATCAAGTAGAATTACAGCTGGAATACTATTTGACTGTTTTAGTTTAACAAAATTTGCAGAAAAACAAATTATGCTAAAATGACTGATGCTTATGAACAGATCTGTATAGATCTGTTTCTTCTTCAAATATAATTACAGCTTCCAGAGTAGCTTTTGATTCTTTAATATCTCCATACATTGCAGGCTTTAGTGAAATAATTGAAATGCATTAAACTTTCTTTTCCCCAGGGAAATACAACAATGATTGATGTATGGCTTTTTTAAAGTGCAGATCGTCCACATGTATGCATATTAGTACTACTAAGTATGTAACATGTCTGCTTTGATGATGGTAACACAAAATATGTCCTATGGTTCTGAGGGTTTGTGGCCATGTTAATTTTTAAATTTTAAATTGGGGTTAGGTTTAATATTATGGATTTAAGGTTAGTGTGTTGTGCTTGGGTTTGATATTATAACTTAAAATATTGCGGGTTAATGAAAAAATAATTATAGAGCCACGGTCACTGAAGCATATTAAAGGGAATCAGTAACATTGTCCAAATCCACAAAATCAAATTGGAATTCTAGTGGTTCTTTCATACCTTGTTGTATTTGTATCAAATATAAGCATTGGATAGGTTTTGGTTGTTTAAATTTCCCTTTCGTTAAAAAGATATTTACGATTGAAGTGTTCACTGGATAGTCGTAACCGTGTACAAAGTCAGTGCAATGAGTTAGTGAATATCACTAAATTGTATTTTTGCTCATTACTCGGCCATATAACGTCCATTTAACATGAAATGTTCACACAATACCCTGTGCACATATATCAGATTACAACAATACATTGCATCAACCATTTATCACAACAAAGTTACTAGATCCCTTTAAGTTTGTTTTGGTGTGTATGAAATATTGCAGACTGCAGTGTCATTTGAGCTCCACAATAATGTTAGCACTGCACACCTTACGCTCCAAAATAGCATTCTGCTTTAAGAATAAAAAGAGGCTTGGCAAGTTGGCCATGGAAGTTGTTTGTAAGTTTACATGACAAGGAGAAAACTTAAAAGCTATTTAAAGGAGAATAAACAGGAACCTTGAATCATATATATGGAATGTATTCTGTTATGGTAGCTACCAACATGATTGCTTGTTATGTAATGGGCCTTATGTTTATATGGCTTTTGGTCCATTTAGTTGCCAGGTTTTCAAAAAAATAAAGACATAAAGCAGCAGGGTTGTTAAAATTATAATTTAACTCTTCCAATATTGCTTTTTATAAACAATTCTGTATTGGAGACAAGTTTTCAAGGTGATTTTAAAAAACAATTTTTTAATGCAAACTTAATATAAGACCTATGGTATGGTAATTAGAATAAAACTAGCATCTGATTTTGTCAGCATTTTCTACAGCACAAGATGAAATATATACTGTAGATAATTTTGTATTGATAAGATTTCTAAATCAATATAAAAGAAAAACAAAACAACAATCTGAATTGTCCCATATGAAGGTCACCTATTTTACAATGTATTTCCATGATAGTTGTATACATTTTGTTTGTTTGTTTGAATTTGTATTGGTGGTGAGTTCCGTTCTACACGTATTCTTTAGATAAAATATTTCGCATGTGTTCAATACTCTGTATTTTGGAACAAAAATGCAGGGTTTTCCTAAGCACATTGTATCGGAATAATTTTCTTTACGTCACCAGGGCATGACTCCGTCAAATGTTGCATGGATCATTGTGCACAGTGTTGCGTAGTCAACCCTTGTGACTGGGCCCGGCTTAACCTTTCATCGCATGTATGTGTACAGTATGAAGTACTGGGAAATCTTTTGGATTCAGAAGTTAGAATGCATGGGTGTGGGAAGGTCTGGAAAGCGATCACTTAATTTGGTTAACTTAACCCTGGCCTCCACACCCAGCCAGCCAAGCCTGGCACGGAGTCATTCATTTGGAAACAAGGCCTGGAATATTAAGCCGCACAGTCTAAGTTCTAAAGCAAATTATTATCTTATTATAGATGGTAATAAGGCAATGAGTCAAAAGTTTGTATGCTCAATTTCCCTTGCTAATTGAAAGTTAACAAATCACTCAAGAAGAATTAAATAAACAAGAAATTAAGGGCACTGCACCACACACATTCCTAATTTCCTTGAGCGGAGCTTTTTGTAGATCTACATGTATACTATAGTCATAAATATCAAAAAGTCTCTCAAAACCAATGGGTAAAATGTGTGCACTCACTATTCCATGGTAATTAAAAGTTCACAAAACACTAAAATATGAAAGAATAATACCAAAAAAATACAGGCACACATTCGTTTAGCATAGCTTTTTGTAGATCTGGTAATATTTATCCAAAAGTTTCTCAAAACCATTATGTAATATGTTGTACATTCAGTATCACTTGGTACAATTAAAAGTTTAAAAATCACTCAAGAAAAAATAAACAAGAAGTTACAGGCAGACATTCATTTTATAGCATGAATATAATTTTTTTTTTTTTTTTGTAGATCCAAGCCTCTGGGTCAAATTGTGTACAGTCAGTTTCCCCAATTAAAATTGTATGGTAATTCTTTTTATGATCAGTATTTATCATTACTTGTTATTATATTTATAATTAGTACTTATTGTTATCATAATATACTAAAATTAGTACCATTCTGTGTGTACTTTGTTCAGGTCTCTTGGGTTGAATAAAACATGTCAGATTTGTTTGCTGTTTATCTAACAATAAACATTGTAGCTATGAGAAAAAAAGGGAATGTATTCACATGTTATCAATATGAATAATATCATTTTACGTGCGAGTTCCTGTAATTTTATTCTCACTTTGGTAATAATATCCAATGAATATAATTTATTAAGGGGATATGCTTGCAAAATGTGGAGAAAAATGGCTCTCAAAATGATAACTACCTAGATCAGTGCTTCTCAACCAGTGGTCCGCGGCCCACTGGTGGGCAGCGGACCTCTTTCAGGTCGGCCGCGAGGTCAGCAAAAATGAAAAAAACAACAAAATAGATTAAAAAAGAAAATCAGATGTGTCTTATTTTTAATGACCACAGCTGAAATTTAGCTATATTATGTTACATGTTACCATGATTTGACCTTCTTATTTCCCACAAGCAAGCTCAAGTGTTGCATGGAAAGTATGTAGACAATTTTTCGGCATTGCAACTGACTATAGATACCACACAGTTTTCTATTTTCTTCTGTTTTATTGTAATTTTGTCATTTTTTCCAAATATATTTTTGTAAGGTGGGCCTCGAAAAAATTCGTAGTACTTAGCCAAAGTGGGCCTCGAACAAATTTGTAGGGGCCAAAGTGGGCCTCGGGTTAAAAAAGGTTGAGAAACGCTGACCTAGATCGAGGCATGTATGCATACAAGTGTCATTCTAGTTCTGTTTTTAATGATAGGACTAGCATGCAACTGAAAACTAGCTAGATGCTTATCTGGGTACCTAAACTTGTATTTAATAACTACCCTACATGTAGTTGGCAACTAAAATAATATTTGTTGCTTACTTTATGTAAACTTTTATCTTCTATGTTGTTATAATATCAAATAGACTAAAATGGAGCTAAGCTAGTGTGTAATTTCAATTATATCTGTGCATGTATAAATAGGCTCCGCTGAAAACAGCATTTGATAACACTACCATCCTGGCATGACACTTCATGAATTATACGGTGATCCAATTATATAGAACTATGAATGCAAAGTATTATTCAGTTGCATTGTGATGTGTATTTGATATTGATTTGTTTTCATGTCGTGAACACCTGCTCTGGGCTGTGCAATGAGGTTGATTGATTTGTATGCTTTGTTTCCGTGGGCATGTTTATTATTCATATATGTAAATTAAAGATTGCAAATTAAGGTTTAGGAAGATGAATGGGTGTATGAGATGCATGATATAGCCCTTGCGTAAAGCACAAAAGCACAAATTTACATCTAGTGTAAATTTTAAAATTTGAACAGCAGTTTCAGGTTTTGAAATTGGCAGCTTTGCATCTATTATGACAATTTTAAATGTCATACTTTCATTTAAAAAATGTAATGTCCTTTCCCTAATGTACAGATACTTGACATCATGATAATTATAGTCACGTTCGTCACTGATCTGGTGATCTGGTGTTCCTAGCCAGCAGGATAGAGGAACCAGAACCGGCTAGAAGATCTGTTATGTTCCTTATCTAACTCAGACCGCTTGAATGAAACAATTTGATGTTGGAAGTACTATTTGAACATATATATCACAAAGCTGTATTTTGCATTTTTTTAAAATCCTCCTTTTTTTTTGTCAAGTAGCTATTTCACATGCATACATGTAGTGCATCACAAATTACGATTAAATATTCTCTCTTTCTTCACTTTTTTCCCTCTCCTCAACTTTCAGATATTCGACATCATGATAATCGCAGTCACGTTCGTCACTGATCTGGTGTTCTTAGCCAGTGGGATAGAGGAATCAGAACCGGCTACAAGATCTGTTACATTCCTAATCTCACTCAGACTATGGCGGATATTTGGCATCTATCACAGTAAGATTGATTTCATTATTTTTTTTCTTTTACTTAAAGTAGCAATTTACTCAGTGAATAAATAAGAGATGTTCTATCTTGACCAATGAGTTTGTTTAAATATTAAATGTGATATTCAATTGTATAATATTAAAAGAGATATGAATTAAACGAACCCATAGAAAACATCCTTCATATCAAACTCTGTTGATTACACTGAAAAAGTGCTTGCGCTTTAATTCCAACTGCAAAGATCTATTATATTAATACGGTAAGCTTCAACCCCCCAAATGCCTCCCACTCGAGATATCCTCACCCCGAGAATTCGGCGACTCCCCGACCGTCGGGATCGAAGGATATACGTTTTGCGGAGGACAATAAGGTATTCCCGAGTCGCTCCCGCCCCGTGGTCGTCCTCCAGATCGAAGAAAAGGAAAAGTCAGCAATGCGGTTGCTAAAGTTAAGGCGCCGAGCAATGACTACCGATTTACCGCCGCAACTTTGTTTGACGAATATAAAACGGAGTTTAAAAAGCAAGATATATATTACGAAACAATTCAAAGTTTACGAGTTGCAAAACTGTCCAGTTTTGGATAAATATAAATTATTATTATCACGCGAAGGGCAGCGGCGAAGCTACATGTACTATATTATCAAGAACACGAATGTAGTGGACCATAATTATGAAATATGGGGGATAACTTTGCATGGGTACTGAAACCATCATGATTTTGTTATACATTGGCCGGATGTATATTGTTGACCAGGGCCCCGACGGGTTGTGGGGCGGGATTTAGTTGCCCGTGTCTATTTTGTCTCACTATTTAAAATTATGGCTATGGGAATAGTATAGTTTTAAAGTGTCGTTATGTCGTTATCGCCTTTCTCTCACACAAACCCGCGGATTTCCGCGGGTACAGCTAGTTAACATGATTATAAAACATCTGAAAGCGCTGACTATGGGATTTAAAGAAAAAGAGCTGATAAAGACATGCACACACATAGAAAATGTTCTGTGAGGCATTTCACCTTGCAAACTCTGCAGTAATTACGAAAAAGTGTTTGCGTTATCAACTGCAAAGATACGCATGATTATAAAACATTGTTAAAAGCACTGGTTATGGGATTTTAAAAAACTCTTTGCAATTACTGTAAAAAAAAGTGTTTGTGTTTATCAACTACATGTACTGTACAAAGATAACCTGGATTAGCCTGTTAAAACGCATTTGATAGAGCTGGTTATGGGATGAAAAAGGAGTTGATTTAAACGCACCCATAGAAAACACTTGAGCTTTGCTTTGAGGCATTTCACCTTCATGTCAGTAGAATTTGTAATGACGGATGATTTGGCAAAGTAGCATCCAGTAGACACTACAAATGAAAGGAGAAAGAGAGTTACAAAGCAAGTTTGAATAATGACTGATAATTGGCCATGTGTATTACGTAAGGAAAAGGACACATACATGTGTTTGCAATGTAATGCTCTGAGCCAAACAGCTTTACATCACATGCAAAAAAACATTAATCAGAATTCAAATAAGTTTTTTTTTAAATTAGCATGATAAAATATAAACGTATTCCTGTCAAATCTTTTCAAGAAAAAAAGAGGAAATAATAAGAAGAATAGTGTAATTATTCTGTAATTAACTCTTCCATGTAAAGAACATGTAATTAGACAAGTTATTGGAGACTAATAAAGGGATGCTTGTAAAGTGTCTAACTCCACGAAAATTACTTGGAGCTTCCTCGTTTCTCTTCTACCGTGTTGTTTAGCTTATGGTAAAGAGAAGAATAAAATAGGGTTAGATTTGTTCAAATGCCCCTTTAGTATGAGGATATCTATCATTCAGCTCAAGAGCGTTAATGAACGGTCATAAACCTCATAAGCGTCATACAGTAATTCGTTGTAAAAGCTGACGCATATTTTCGCTTTTTTAACCAGGAAAGCAGTGTTCTTTTTCAATGAAACTTTCACACATCATTCAGACATATCTTACAATGAATTTAGTACTGGATTGAAGTCTCAAATGTCATTTTGGGCAATATCAGACACTTTACAGGTGCACCTTTAATTTGTTTGCACAGTGTGTGCATTTGTTACGTACTCACAGTCACAGTATTGTCTCCTCTGATATACACTTCTGAAGGACAGTGACAGAATGAAATTCTTCACTCTTTCTTAAAATGTTTTGATAGCAAGTATATTTAGCTTCTCTCGAACCACTGTGTCATATTAAACACATACATGTAATAGAAAGCTCCACCTACCTGCATCCATCCACAAAACGTGCAATGTATGGATCTAATTTTGTTTTGACCGATTTTAGGACTTGTCACATAAATATTCAGTTTGTGGTCTATAGAGAATGCATGTTAAAGGGAACCAACACCCCAAAATAATATTCTTATAAATGAAAGGTAACATTTTAGTAGTCCATTCCACCAACAAGTTCAGAAAAATAGGTTTCCAGACAAATGATATAATTGGAAAATGCATCACCATACTAAAGCATGTGTCCATGGGTCTGCAGACAAAGACTATCTATTGTCTAGGACGAACGCATGTTCTGTGATTCTATTGTCTCTAAACGTACGTGTGAATATAATTGGCTTACTCGCAGACTTGCCCAAACGGGCAAGTAGAAAATACAGTTAATGTGGAGGCTTGAATTAAATGATCCTTTGAAAAATGTTTGGCATCGATTTATAATCACACAACGGTACCAAAACATATCGTAATTCTATGTTGTTCTTTGCCTGGTGGTCTCCTTTAAAAACCAAAATCAAATCATGTATGATGATTTGGGGGAATTTGTGAATTACATGATTTGTTGCCTTGCCCTTGAGATATCTTGAAAATACATGTATGTCCCTCTAATTTTTGAGGTAATTAAATGGTAGTCACTTATTAAAGTTAATATAATTTCTATTTTGATAATTCCATTATTTGCTGCCTTGCCCTTGAAATATCTAACTGTGTTATATTTTGAAGATATAATTCAGTTATTGCAATTCGATGGAAATTGTATTTGTCTTAAAGTTTACCCTCGCAATGTCCTGAAAGTGCATTATGGTATTCATATTTGTAGGATTAAAAGTACTTGCAAAGTTGCACCCAAGAAAATATTTCGGCTAAATCCTAAGAGTAGGCATCAGGTTTAGAAATAAGTTGTTTATGGTACTAAAAAGAATCTTACATGTATATTCAAGATGAAGAAGACATGGCAGACTTTGAAAAAGGGTCGTACTCAACTTTAACTTCAAGCTGTCAAAAATACAAAACCAGTTGGTGTTATAGTACACCGTACAGTACATTATCATGTTTGTGACTATCATACTGACAAGATTTCTTCTCTGACGTATGTTCTCAGCTTCATTTCCGCATACATCCTGAGCTTCCCAGGACCTCTTGAGAACAGTACATATCAAGCATCTGTCAGAAAAAATTGTAGTATTTTCAGGATTAGTCCTGAATGGGTGTATATTAGTACTTCTCCCTGTGGAAAATACATGTTCCATTTGGTGTTATTGTACAGCACAGTACATTGTCATGTATATGTAACAATCATACTGACAGGGATTCTTATCTGAAGTACGTTCTCAATTTCATTTCTACAGTATACATCCTGAGCTTCCCAGGACCTCTTGATTTCTACCGTTGCTATGTTACCCCATGGATGTTATTTTGTTGCTCTTTTTAGGATCCTGAATACCCATACTAATACTTCTCCCTGTGAAAAATTGCATCCGTTTGGTGTTAGTGTACAGTACAGTACATTGCCATGTTTGTGACAATCGGACTGACAAGTGACAATATTTCTGAATTCGAGTGCGTTCTCAGTTTCATTTCCGCATACATCCTGAGCTTCCCAGGACCTCTTGGTTTCTACCGTTGCTATGTTACTCCATCCATGCTCTTTTTGTAATTTTGTTGCTCTTTTAGGATGCGATCATTGCCGTATATGACTTATGTATCCTGTGTGTATTAAACTATAATGTGCCTCTCAGTTTAATTCTGAATTGGGGGAATTATGTTCAAATATGTACATGGTTACTGATAATACATGTAGTATAGCTTCTGTCAGAAAAAAATTCTTAGTGCACAATTTTGTATTAATTATCACCCCTGCTGATTTGGGCACAATCAAGGCAGGAGTTTTTAAATTTAATTTTTATTTTAGGGGGCTACTTTTTCAATCTGATGGATATCACAAAATATTTTACATAATACCGTATAGATGGTAATTTAAGGGGCTATCTACTGATTTCAGGGGGCTATTTTGAAAATTAGGGGGCAAAATTGCCCTCAGCCCCCATTTATTTCCTACCCTGGGCACATTCCACCTAAACGATCAAAACTTGTGCACCTTTTAAACTTTTCCAAGAGCAATTATGTAATAGCTCTGAGAAATTAAATTAATAGTGTTACATTGGATGTTCTTATAATTACAATAAATGAATCTTCTTCAATGAATTATAGTTATGTGTCCTATATACTGTACATAGTTACATGAATGTGTACCTCTAGATGATCATTGGTTCATTAGTTCCCAGTGATGTGCTGTTATGCATGCACTAGCTGGCTCATTGATTCGTCTTGGGTACCGTTTTAATTAAAGAGTCACACTTGATGTTCAGCTTGGCGGTTCGGCATGTTTACTCAAGGGGCCGCTATTTGAGCTGGCTCTTGATTGATCGCCCGCCCGATACTATTTCAGCAAGGTCTATTCACACTTAATAACATGACTGCATGAATATGTGTGATATTTTCAAGTAAAATTTGTCTGTGTCCATTGATTTAGCAAGTTATTGTGTCATATTCATCTTTAAAAATATTATTTTTTCCATTAATAGTTGTATAAAAGAAAAAAGATTATTTATGAACTTCAACACAAGCTCTTGATCGATTGCCCAATATTATTTCAGCGCAAGGGCCGTTCAAAATTTGCACTGTCTGCCTCCATTGATTTTACAAGATATTGCGCGCCTCATGTGCACATAATTTTATTTCAATATATTCAAGCAAGAACGGTTCACCCTTCCATACAAACAAGATTCTTTAGTACTGGCAATATTTGTTCAACTTATCAGTAATTTTCACATATATGACCGGCTATAGCAAAACCCTGCACTTGTCGGTAATTCATGTTTTGAAGAAATGGCATTTTCAGTTCACATAATGTGTGTAAAAGACTTATGATTGTGAAATTGAAACAATCTTCTTCGTTAATTATTGACTAATTTGTTAGAACAAGGCATCAAATGAAAGCTTGTGATGAGGCCTTTCGAATGGTATGACAATTTACATTTTGATTTTTACCGACAAGTGCAGGATTTTGCTATAGCCGGTCACATATAGTAACCATTAATAGATTGATAATGTGAAATACTAGCATTTTACAATGTTCAGTTACTGTATAGAGATGGATGAAGTTGTTGGAAAACGTAAATGCAATGTGTATATGGACAGAGGATTGGCCCAATATTGAATTAGGTCTTCCATGGTGATTCGGTATGTGTACCTCCTGACATTTAATTGACATGCCTCGCTGTACTTAGTGACAGGCTCGGCGGGCAAGAACTAATTAGAGAGAGATTAATACTCAAATGAGTGTGGATAATAGGCACAGTGACATTTAAAAGTAAAATTATATTTTTAAAATCGAATTTACAACATTTAGTCAATTATATCAAGTGAGACTATGCAGGCAAAAACTAATGAGAGAGGTATTCATATTTGTTCAAATAAGTGTAAATAATAGACATAATTGTGGCATATAAAAATGAAATTCATATTTTTGTACCAAATTAGTCAAATGAGGCTTTGCAGGCAAACACTAATGAGAGGGAATATATATATTAATTATCAAATTAGTTTAAATTAATAGACAGTATGCATTACTTTATAAATCATGATACAATTTATCATTTTATTCAAGTTAGTCAGACATGATGTCCATTAAGGCTGAGTCGGTTCGGTCGATCACACCGGTTACCGACCGTTTCAATCGGGACCCGGTTTCGTTATATCGGAAACGGTGCCCCGAAAAAAAATAAAAAAATAAAATGTTAAAAAAGAAATTAAGATTATCGCAATAATGAAGCGGAATTCAAATAAAAACGGGGCAATTGATATCATTTACTTTAAAGAGTGGTTATTTTCGAGAAATTCTTGGTTCTTTACTTCGTTTGACAGTCAGAAATTGAACAGGAAGCGCAACATTGCTAGTCATTTGAATGATATTGTCGGCGGATGTGCACACAATGTTAGTCCGATACTCCAGGGGAGTTGTCTGATGGATCTTTGTATGATCCAGCTGATGAGCCAGTGCATTCAAAAAGTGGCTCAAAATACGTTTTTTGGTCATTTGCACCATTTAAAAATGTTTTGATATTCTACTTACATGATTTCATGGCGTTTGACAGCCGAACAGAAACAAAAATGAGCCCCAAAACAATGAAAACAACTACTCAAAACATCGATAAAAAACAACTACATCGCTCCCATTCGCTCGTACCGTATACCCTGTGTGCAAGTTACGCCGGGTCTCCTTTTCTTCGGCGAGATTCATCCGCCGGCCGGTGGAACTATGTTAATTCATCCGCCATACGTTATCGTAATACTGCACACGCACATGGCCTATTTATGGATCAAATGTGCGTGTGCAGTATTACGATAACATATGGCGGATGAATTAACGTAGTTCCACCGGCCGGCGGATGAATCTCGCCAAAGAAAAAGAGACCCGGCGTAACTTGCACACAGGGTATACGAGCGAATGGGAGCGATGTAGTCGTTTTTTATCGATGTTTTTGAGTAGTTGTTTTCATTGTTTTGGGGCTCATTTTTGTTTCTGTTCGGCTGTCAAACGCCATGAAATCATGTAAGTAGAATATCAAAACATTTTTAAATGGTGCAAATTACCAAAAAACGTATTTTTAGCCACTTTTTGAATGCACTGGCTCATCAGCTGGATCATACAAAGATCCATCAGACAACTCCCCTGGAGTATCGGACTAACATTGTGTGCACATCCGCCGACAATATCGTTCAAATGACTAGCAATGTTGCGCTTCCTGTTCAATTTCTGACTGTCAAACGAAGTAGCCTAACGAACCAAGAATTTCTCGAAAATAACCACTCTTTAAAGTAAATGATATCAATTGCCCCGTTTTTATTTGAATTCCGCTTCATTATTGTGATTATCTTGATTTCTTCTTTAACATTTTTTTTTTTTTGCACGATTGCGTGATTTTACCGTCCGAGTTTCGACGGTAAAAATTTATCGGGATACCGGTTCCCGACCGGTAAAAGTTTATCGGGACCCGGTTCCGACAATTACCGACATGACTCACCCTTAATGTCCATGATGTGCATGTACATGGTTGTGATTGACAGGCAATAGCTAATTAGGGAGAGATTAATGTTCTAATTACTAAGGGAATTACTAAGGATAATTGGAGTGATTAAAGGCTTCCTATAGGCAATTAATTGACAAAAATAGTTTCATAGAAATATTAAATATATATATATCAGATTGGCTTTAATAATTGGCAAGGAAAGGCTGCATTAATTACAGAACAGCAAGATGAATATTATAATTCATATGAAAAACTAATTATAAGGAGTTAATTTTAGAACTTTTCTACCCCTTGAGTAAATTAATTTGATTATAAAATATGCATATATATAATTCTTCCTCTTTTGCATCAATCATATCACATGAAATGTCTATAAAGTATTATAAAGTGTGCACTGCAGAATTTCACAGTAACAACACATAGCTGCTGTAATCTTTTACCAAAACCATAAGTGCGAAATACACCAGTGGGTGGTCTGTACTACACTAGAAGAAGAAGAAGAAGAAGAAGAAGCAGTGCGTTGACCCCCATACAATATGAAAAGCAGCTAAAATGAATTTTTAAAAATTACAAATTACAATAAAAAACATTAGAAAGAATGCATCAAGTATGAAAAAGCAAATTTCTTCATATCTTGTGCACATTCAAAGTTAAATTACCAGCTTGCATGGAAACATTCTGCATCTGCTGATCTTTTTGAGCACATTGACTTGTATTTTTGGCTTACACGGGGCAACATGGTAAACATCAAAATGGACATTTATTATGAGTAAAGTTCAGGCGTTATCACTGTTTCTTGGGAGACGTCATTGTTTTTACTTGAGTACATTACATTCTGATGTATTTATATTAAAGGTAGATGTTGTCATGCTAATTACTGGTGATTAGATAATTACAGCGCAAATAATGTCTGTAGATAACTTGTGTTAGAGATGGCCTTGGGTAAATTGTTACAATGGGGAAATGATAAGAAAACTGTTACGTCAAATAGCTTTTGCATGATGAATTATCTTCAAGAGGCTTCTTTTATTTGTCTTTGTCATTTTTTTTTGAATGACTGATTAGTCAGAAGTGATCAAAATGATTTCATGCAAATGATATTTCAGGAATTTATTGTAAAATGTGTATATAACAGAGCTGCCAACTAGTGCAGATTTTCCGTAATTGGTACGGAAATTGACAACCATTACGGGAGTACGGAATGCCGCTTAAAAATTACGGGGGGAAAATTTTGTATTTATTTATTTATTTATTTGTTTATTTTTATTTGTTTATTTTTTTTCTTCTTTGTTTTCTTTTTTGTTTTCTTTTCTTTTCCCCCGGATATATCCGATATCTGCCTCCCTTCATTAATTCTCTTACCATTTGTTTATTTGTGATAAATGTAAAATACCATAGATTAGCAGGGTTCAACGTGCCATTTTTATTTTATTTTTTTTCGGTTACCCGTTCTGCTAAATGTTTTTGCCGATGACGGTCGGTTAACCGTCGTGTAACTGTTTCACTAAACTTATATTTCTTCCCCAAATTACTGATTTTGAGCCTTGAGAGTACTGATTTCATGTTCTAGAGGTTGGCAGCTCTGATATACATGTATGCCAAAACTGAACTAACACATTTTCAAAGGAATGTTTCATGAATTTAAATATCAAGAGATTAATTCATTGAGGCAAAATAAATTGCAATGCGTGTAGATGAATGTTTTTTCACACTAATCTGAAAATCTCAAGATGGTGAGCATATACACCCAGGTTGCTGGGCTCATTGACTTGGTTGTAATTGTTTTCATTTAAAAAAATAATTAAACAATATTCAAAGGAAATTCCCAGTGGCCCGGTTAGGCAATTAAAATAAGAGATGTATACAATTTAGCTTGCCCAATTAGGAGGTCCCCTAAAAAGGATATTACACAATTTGTTGGGGCTTATTATCCAGTTAGACAATAACATTTTATATGTGGCCCTATTAGCTCATTTTTGGTGGCCCAAGGCCAATAATGTTGAGAGCCCTGTGTGGAGTACAAAAGATCATCATGCATGGGGATGCTACTCCGTGGGTCGCCATTTTGAACCAGGCTATTTTGTGCACACTGCGTGAGTGTGTGTTATGCACCGTTCGCAAGCCGTTCGCAAGATGGCGCCGTGCATCTAGTTTACGAATCTGAACTACCTTTGAAACATCACTTTCTTTCTCATTTCTTTGCAGCTGGTGTGACGAAGGCGAGAGAGGAAGGGGCATCAGAGCTTCATATGGAGAAGTATGCCAGGAGCCAGGCAGAGGTTCAGGCTGACGCATTGCAGGCACAATGCGATCAACAACTGGTGAGTACAGAAAGAAATATGGATTACAAAAAGGTGAAAACTTTGTATACAGTTGATTAATCCCTACCACCTGAGTATGCAGAGGAAAAATATGTGAACAACTGAGCAAAGACGTTGTCAATTGGGCCATTCTTGGTCACGTGTGTGACCCAAAACATGACAAATTTTGAAATGGGATGCTTATATTTCAGTAAGTATGAGACTATAATGATTTTTACTTCATATGTGACTTGAATATGTTGTAGTCTTTCAAACTTAACACAAAAGATTTTATAAGGATTACGTAACTCAATGTCAGAGGTCAAATGGCATGGGTCACGTGTGTGACTTCGCACGGAGCGCTTTTTTCATAACTAAATTTCATTTGGAAAATTCTTTAAAATATGAATAGCTATAATGTTCATCTTATTACCAGAGAAGTACTATACATTTGTAAGTACAACAATAGCAATGAATGAGAATTATATCAAACCGTTGTTTTTTATAGTACTTAATTATGTGGCAACGTCTGGTCACGTGTGTGACATTTTGGGGTGGTCACGTGTGTGACATGTACAATATGAATGGAAACATGGGAATTTTATAATATCGGGTTTAGAAAAGAATGAAAGGTTGAATTTTTACAAAGTTGGTATCAACCTGTACAGGAAAGTGAGAAGAATGAGCTTGCTAATTATCCTTTTGATATCTTGATTATTTTCTGAATTATGATTATTAGAAAAATATTGAAATATGTAAATTTATGCAAATGAGTAAAAAAGTTTCATTTTAAACTTCAAATCATGTATTTCATGAAACTTTACACATGGATCATTCCAAAAATGGAACAAAACTACAGAAAAATAAAACTTCAATTTTTCCGAAAAAGTTTCACTTTTCAAAGAATGGCCCAATTAGGGAAACCACCAATAGGGTTGTGACAGCTCTGACAGTTGATGGATTGCGTGAATTGGAAGCTAGAGGTCACTTATTCCAATATCAATGCAGTTGATGTTATTTTGCTTTTCTTTTTTTTTCTCCCCTTGTTGTTATTTGTTAGTCAGTTTAACTGACTGGATGTTCACAATTATTTGTGTGAATAAAATTCAAGTAGTATTTCTTATAATCTCTTTCTAGGCTAATACAAATTACAATTTTCATTCATTCTTATCATCTCTGTTAACATTTTCTGTGTGGCGCTTCAGAAACAGATTGCATAGATTGCAAACTCACCAAACATCAGATATCCATTGGAGTATCAGGATGGTTACACCTTTCACCAGACATAGACTTCAATTCAAATTGATTTCATTTGTAAATAAAAACAAAATCGTGGATCCTTTTTTCTTGGTCATTACAGAAAGAGATAGCTCACCTCCGTGACAACATGAGGCAGTGTGGCATAGACCCAGATTCACCAAACATCATACATCTATTGGAATATCAGCATCGTCTTAAAGTCATCTCACCAGATTTGTATTTAAAATCTTACAGATCTCTAGCTTTCATCTATTAACTTGATGTTTTGATATATTTTCTGTGTCTTTGCAGAAAGAGATAGCCCACCTCCGTGACTACATGAGGCAGTGTGGCATAGACCCAGATTCACCAAACATCAGATATCCGTTGGAGTATCGTCATGGGTACGGTATCTCACCAGACTTTGATAAAGCGGACACAGTCAGAGTCAACGACAGAGTGAATTCAGGTTAGTTGAGCATTTGAATAAAACTGTTAGCCAATAAACAACCTAAAATGTTTTTTCTTTATCAGGCTGATAATGTTAAATTATCTTTGTGTTATCAGCCCCTATACATAAAATATACTTAATACTTGCTTCTGTACCATCCAAAAACAACCCTTCTTTGTCCTTTCATGAGCTAAATGCATCTCATACAATCCCCCTTAACTGCCCCCACACATATTTAGACATAAGAATAAATTGTATTGTCCCTTTTGTAATGACTTGTTCGATTATCTAACATGCAACATATACGGTAACTATATTTGATGAAAAGACTTCATGTTTCTTATGTATAAGAATGCCCATATATTGTGTGCAACACATTGCTCATACAGAAGTTGCTCTTAATATTTACTATACCTTGTTAATTAGAACTGCTTGATAATTTTTATTTTTTTTAATTCCTTCTTCATTTCTATTCTCTTATTTCTATTAAACAGAATCATCCATAGCAAGTGCAATAGCAACATTTGAAGCAACAAATGAGGTTGAGAGAAGAGGTGAAGGAAGAGAAGGAGAAGGGAGGAGGGGGCATCGAACGCCTCACCTTCGTGCATCGTTACCAGCATCATTGCCATCATCATCATCCACATCCAATCCTGTCCAACTAAGCACTGCAGGTTTGTATATCTCAAAATTATGCATTGTTGTAGTATATAATGTAAAAGAATATGATATGATGGTTTCATATTAATTATGCTCACAAGTGTGGATTTTCTGAGATTGCAAGAAATACAACTCGGGAATATGAAATGTATTCAAATGTCAGTGTGGACCAAGGTATAAGTGAATTATGAATTTGCATGTTTGCATTTTATTTGAGCACCTATTCTGATTCAAATTCAGGTAAAATGCAAGCATTCAAAGATTCATTAATGATACAAACATAAATTTACATATAAGACTTTGAGAAAGAGGCTTATGAAACATGTTGAAGGAAGGTGAAGCAAACTTAAGGTAGTAAAACGGTAAATGGACCCTTCTCCAGTTTTCTACATTATCTTTTATTCTTTGTGCACTTTATTCCTTTATGTACATGCAGCTTCGGTCTCGACGCACATAGCAGCAGCGGGCCACAGCAATGCAGCCTTTGAAGTAGAGGTGGGGGAAGAAGCCAAAGAGCAAAGGGGAGCTAGACAGAATCAAGAAGATGTGCCGGAGGGAGTCTCGCAACCTCCTCCTCCAGAGGATAATGAGATGAGGCAGCTGGAAGGCATCACCAACCCAGCCTTCGAGGATGATCACCATGGAGACGAGGAGACGGGGGAGATATCCACGGGACATTCGTCACCCTCATCAAATAATAGTGAGTGTTCATTTAGAAAGAAAGTCATGATGCTTTTATTAATAAAATAATTCAGTCTTCTTATTCTGACATCATCATAACTAATGTATAGGTAGTAATAAAACAAAATACAATATTGTGTTTTTATCGCAATTATAATGATTGTATCACTGATTCAATGTTCTTATTCTTCCATCACCGACCAGATGCAGATTGTGATGAGGTTGCACAAAAACTTGAGTTGGACGAGATCAGAATGCTTTGAGACACTGCCATGTTGAAGGAACTTGATAGATATCTAATGTTATTCATTACTGTATTGAGATCTCTAAAATAATCTTATCAATGTTCATATCATTCCATCCCCCACCAGATGCAGATTGTGACGAGGTTGAGCTAAGACTTGAGTTAGATGAGATAAGGATGCTTTCAGATGCTGCCATGTTAGAGGAACTGGGTGGGGCCACTTCTACCACAGAGGATATTGTAAGTAAACTCTATGTAATCACTGTTTTATTTTCCAACAGTGTTCAATTATTCACTTGTCCTTTTCTTTGTAAAAAAAAAAAAAAAATTGTTTATCTCATTCATGATAACGGGAAATAAGAGATTTTTTTGTTTTTTTTCACATTTTCTTTTATAGATAAATACTTGTTTTTATAAGTATGACAGTTTATCTGTGTTGGTTTTCATTAATAGAACCATTTAAAACTATTGATCAAAATATATACGGTTTTATTAACTTATGAACAAAAAAAGGTTGAAATGTTTATTCTTTTAACCTGTTCCTGACTCATTTTGTAATCTGCTTACGAGTTAATACAGGGTCCACCAGGTTCAGGGGGGGTGTTTCACAAAGATCCGAAGTTGATCTAAAAAGTATGGAAAGCCATTAGTTTCTTTGAAAACAAATTATAATAGTCCTTTTAAAAGGCATTAAATGTTGTTTCAATTCATAAATATTTTTCTATTATCAAAGAGATTTCATGTTTTTCATGTAAACTTTATGAAAAGTCTACAATACTTGCATTTTTGCTTTTTAGTATATTTTGTTCCAAGGCTGCAAATGGCTTACCATACTTTTTAAGTCCAACTTAGAGTTAAGTTCAACTTAGTATCTTTGTGAAACACCCCCCTGTAGGTAATGGGATAATAGATACTTGCCTTCCCCTTTACCCATTTCCCGTTTCATTATTTATTTCCATATTACCATATTACCGTTTGGTTTCTTTTCAGTATTTCATTAGGCCAAATAAAAAAAAAAACATGTTTAGCGTCCCCGCCCGCTTCCTTTTTGGAGGCCGCCTGCTTTTTTTTTTTTTTTTTTTTTGTGAAAAATCAAAACAAAAAAAAAAGTTTTTTTTTTTTTTTTTTTTTTTTTTGGGGGGGGGGGGGGGGGGAAATTATTTTGAAAAAGATCGTACTTTTAATATAGACTCATTCGTTATTTTGGATAAATGGGTCAGTCGGCCATTTTGAAAAAAGTCGGCCATTTTGAAAAAAGTCTATCATTTTGAAAAAAGTCGGCCATTTTGAAAAAAGTCGCCATTTTGAAAAAAAAAAAAAAAAAAAAAGGGCCTCCTCCTTCCTTTTTTCAAAAGAGCAGGACGCTAAACATGTTTTTTTTTTTATTTGGCCTTATCAAGAAAAGAACTAATTTATCTATTTATTATTTTGTTTCTTTTATGCAGAATGGAGTTCCAACTACATCATTGTAATGTTTGCAAAAGCTGATGGTCTGCATGTACATTCACACATCAGTAATTCTGCCATCGTGGATGGATTTCACGGGAGCAGATCGACAGGGATGCCAGTGGTTCGGGATTTGCTGGGTTCATGCCCTTTTCCGGCTCATTTTAGCTAATTTTTAGCACAAAATTATGCATCTTGCGTCAAATTTCCTAGCTCTCTTCTTTCAGGCTGCTGCCATCTCTGGTGTACTATGTGGCTATTCCCAAGTCATATTGTTCTTTCACACCTAAGACTAAGTACAGTCAAACCTGTCTTAGTGGGCACCTGTCTATAGCAGCCAACCTGCCTATAGTGGCCACTAAACATGATCCCCTGCAGAGACAAACAATGGAATGAACCTGTCTATAGAGGTCACCTGTCTACAGTGGCCACTTTTCTAACTTCCCTTCGGTGGTCACTATACACAGACTGTTGTATCTCATCTGAGGAAGGTCAGCTTACATTGTGCTCTCACTGTGAATATAAGGCTGGTTTCCATGGAAGCAGTATGGACAAATGTCCTTTGAACTTAGCTAGAGACGCAGCGCATGCATTCTATTTTAATAAGAGGGAATTTTGCTGTATTTGATGTTGCAAAATATGCCTACATTTTATAAATGTGTTGACAGTGCAGGTCTATAGAAAAGGGTGGTGAGAAATATGGATAATCTTGCATTAAGTCAAATCCACTTTAATCCACTACCAAAAAGGCTTAAACTTGTGACTTTTGTGGTTAAAAAAGACCCCAAAAATACCTGTAATAACCAGTCTTTAGATGATTTCAATTATCAGCTTGCTGTGAACCTTTTCCCAGTCTAAATTCACCTGAATGTTCATAAATGTGTAACTCCTTCAGGTTTAACCAGGGATATAATGTCATAAATATACATGTACACTTTTCATGCTATAGAAGAATTTGTGGTGTATTAATGTTGGGTTGATTGTTTTTTTCAAATGCTGCCAGAATGCACACAACTGTTTTTATTCAAAATTGTATTCAACAAAATTATCTGCCAGGATGAATTTGTTTTTAAATTATTCAAAATTGAATTCAACATAATGTGGAAGCCCATACATGTACATGCAAGAATGAATGTGTAATTATTCAAAGTTGTATTCAACGAGTGTCGAAACCCACATCTGTCGAAGATTGCTTTTTTGTTTTTCAACAGTTGTATTCATCAAAATTTGGAAGCTCATATTTGCCATAATGTATTTTGATTTTATTCAAAAGACGTATTCAACAAAGTATGGATATGTATGCACGCTCTGCATTATCGATAGCATTCCAGTTTTAGTACAATTTATAGAGCAAATTAAATCATTTTCTTGACAAACATCAATCCAACTAATATCTTTAATTGGATGATGGCATACCATTGTACTTAATAATTTGCTGCTGTCCTTTGAAGTAGTTTGTTTTTTAATTCCTAAGCATGATTAACATTCCTTCATACTACATGTAGTTTCATGAATTAATTTTCAAGAAAAAAACACATATTTTTGTCGTTTTAAAGCTTAAATGGCGTCCCAATCAATTTAATTATTTACGCCATAATAATGACTTGAAATTTATAGATGGGAGCATTTATTACTATCGAATAGATAACCGAGAAGCTACAATTTGTCTAAAGCATTTAGTAGTTATTATTTATTAATCATTAATGCAACAGTACTTAAATCAGAAATAGTTTTGCTCAGTAGTTATTACTTAATATTAACATATTTGCTGCTCTTTTTTGTGTGTATCCCAATAGCAAATGTCAAACTGGTTCCTTATTCTTTGTTGTAAGTTCATCTCAAGTTCACAAAATTCTTTTGTATCCAGACAAAAATAATTTGTCTTTGCTAGGGTAACAATCCCAACTGCAAATTATCTCCTGTATGGGGTGGCCAAGAAAAAATTAAACAACGTACTTCCCTTGACATGGCGAGAAAGATCAGATATTTTGGTTAGGTATTGTTAATACAAGGGTAAATTTAGTGACACAGTGTTACCAGTTGGGTTTCAAAATTTGTCCCAATTTCAAAAGAAAATTATGGCTGTAAAATCGAATTCATGTGCATTCCCTAGCTAAGCCGCAAATTAATGTAAAGAATGGTAATTTTTGTATTCATCAACTACTATGGCACGTGAAAGAGGGAAGCATGAAAACTACATGGGTCACCCTGTATTGTGCATTAGTAATAATACTAAAATGTCTTCATGTGGTATTGATGTGTGATATACATGTTTGTGCATTATTTTATTGTTGAATATTTCTACATGTATCATGATCATTCCTGTCTCCCTTATCTTCCAATTGTTTATGATCATGTCTTACATCAACATTTACCTTGTAGGAAACGGTGCAGCTAGGAAAGTGTTGGATATGAACTTTTTATCTTGTATTCAATTCAAATTGTGTGCATATCTGTTTTATCATGGGTTGTTTTTATATACTATTTGGTCTCCAAATGTTGTTGGAACTTTTTGGACGTACACGTAGCAGCCAGCAACTACTGTAAACGTTGTTATTTTCGTGCGATTAATATTTCGCGCTGAGCGACACAAAAACACATTCAGGGGTTTTTAATTTTGCTGCCGAGCAAGTGTTCACACGCATTGCAAATCGCGCATTTATATTCGCGGACGCCGACATCAGCGCGAAGTCTGCGAAAATGAATGCACCACAAACATTACCATGTTTACAGTAACACCGTTGGAACAACCTGTAATAATTTGATATGTACTGTATGAAGTTTGAATATCTTAGCCTACTGGTCTAGTATGTCTATAAAACTATTGATCAATTTCTTTCTCTGTACACTATCATGGGCAGCTGTGCATTTTAATAGTATATTGCATATTTCTTGTGTGTCTCTATTTCTACTTAATGTGGCTATTTAATTTTCTAAACACCATTTCCTATTTTTTGTTACAATTGTTGTTTGTATCTACCAACAACAAGTCTTTTCTCTGTGCACTATCATGGGCAACTGTGCATTTTAATAGTTGCTTATTTCTAGTACCGTAGGTGTCTGTTATTACTTAATGTGGCTTATTTTCTTAACATATTTCCTCTTCTGTTTTTTTGTTTCTTTACAGTTGTAGATGATTATATCTACATTTAACTATCAATTAATACTTTTCTCTTCATACTCTTATGGGCAGCAGTGCATTTATGTGTTGCGTATATTTTTTATAGGCATTGCCTCTTCTCTACTAGTGTGCCTAGCTTGTTTTTTTAAAGCCAATTTCTCCTTGTTTTTTTACTGGTGTAGTTAAAGTGATTGTTTTGTGTCTAGACAAAATACCTTGATTTATATTTGTACAAAGAAAGTAACTATTTAATCATGTTTGTATTAACACGTAGTCCAACAAGAATATTGTCAGAATTTTGTAATGAAGGTTGTGTTGCTGTTTTTAAAGCATATTTATGAAAGTAATTAACTTTGTGTTTTTTGGTGCAATCAGTATTTTTCGCTCTAACAACAAAAAAGTTGGTCCTTTCATGTAGTATTCCATTGCTCAGTACATGCATTTTTTAGCTCAGATAACTCTTTTTAAATTGTCGTGTTTGCCATTAAAAATTAAAATAATGGGAACCAAGTAAGTCATATTTAATGAACGAATATGAGCAAAGAAAAGTTCATATCTCATATTTCATTGACTTTTATGGTAGGAAAGGTAGCTTACATGGTAGTTCAAAAACTCTATTTTGAAAAACAATTTTATCTTAACAGAGATAGTTAGCAGTAGCATCCTAACTGTCTTAAATTATGCAGTAGTGTTTACTGCGAAAAAGAAAAAGTGGTCACATAATATCACAGAATGGGAATTGTAACAGTATGCTGTTTATTTTGCTTATATTTGGAAACATTACATTATAGAAAGTGAAAATGTCATAACTATATTTTATAGGGGTATACTCCATAAAACACTGGTGTTCATAGCAGTGGAATTCATATTTTAAAGCAGGAGTTATGTATTCGAGATGAGTAAAATTTCATAAGCGTGTATTCATAGCATTCCATTTGTGTCATTCGAAGTGTAAATTCAAAACATGTTTTTCATTCAAAATAATCATTGTTGAATATGGCATGTAGTAAACTTGTATGCAACTATATATAAACGAGAGGGCATGATGTGTATATATTTGTTGAGTTCACAGCTATATATTAAGTCAATGATGATTTTGTGATTTACCTTTTTAGTAATTTTTATATTCTATGTGATACATGTCATTTGTATTTCTACATGTTCACCATTGCGATGTGGTGCTTTATAAAGCACGCATTTGTTTGATTAATGACAGGTATATACTACTTTTATGTTCCCTTAGTTTTCAATATCAAAACAAAAGCAATGCTTGTGTTGCAAATTGATATAAGAACAAATATATGAACTTTAGTTTGCTATACCAGTTATACCAGCTATATCAGTCTTAGCTAAATTTGCTATGAATAAATGTTTCTGTTTTGAAGAAAAAACAAATACACACACACACAAGGTACAGTTAATTGTGTCTATAAAGACAGCCCACGGGATACAAGAAAAAAGAAGTCTTTGTGAGCAGTTGGTCTTATAGACAAGTTAATGTACATTCAAACTCCTTTTTTAGGAAATCAAGATAATGAACGGGAGTTTTTCAAGGGCAATGAAACTATGGCTTTCGGCTATTATTATCGTTTAGAGGGTGAACAGATATTTTATTTGATACATAACTTGGCAATTTTGGCCTCCTGGATCCCATGAAATCCTTACGTGAACATACCAATATTTTACTAATTCTTACGGCGGCAAAAGGTGATGGGAGCGGCCATGTTCTTGTAATTGCCCGACATGCTTTGCAAACTATGACGTGTGTGCTACGGGCCGAACAAAAAGCTTTTCACTGATTTGCAGACTCGTCAAAGCATCTACAAGTATTCAGACAATGGTTTGAATAAGTGCTATTGAAATGCATTAGTGCATATCACTGACCGTAAGTCCGCACACACACCTAATAATGGCGGCCTCCAGTGTTCGCATGAATAGTGGTAAACCCGATAGAGTTTTCACATATTTCTCCCAAAGCAGAAATCTAGAGTCGGAGTTATAAAAAGGCATATTACGATGTATCAAGTAGGATAAACTCTATTCTTGAGTTGCATTGCCCTTTAAGGTGTTTGGCCCCAGCCCATTGCTTCATTCATATGAGAAAGTTATTGCAATTATATACGTGGACAATTTCAGATCTCTTTCTGTTTAGTCCGTTTCTGTGATTATGTACATGTACAAAACGTGTAGCAATTTGTTTTTAATGTTAACTGACGTATATATACATGTCAAATAATCAGATATGGTATTAATATTTATGGAAAATTTATGTTTTTTATTGTTTTGTCCAGTTTGTCATGTCTTTGAGACCATCAAAAGCACAAAGTGTTTAAAAGAACGATGGTTATTGTACAACGATCTGTTTAGTGTCACTTATAACCTACATGATGTAATTTATCTTTATTTTTTTCATTTGACGTTTCATATTTAATCTTAGCTGTGAATAATATAACATTATCAATTTGTTGTTTTTGTGATTTATATATATATATGTGTGTTACAACGTGAATGAGGAAACTGTTATCCTATATACACAATAAGATTTGGTAGAACGTTATACTTTCAAAAGTCCTGCTAATAGGTTTGCCCAATGCCCATAGGTCCGGTCCGTCTTACAAATGCTTTACATAGCTACTGCACAAATCTTAATGTGTGGGGCCTAATCATTTCTTCATTGTATCTCTTTTTCAATTGCTACATTAATTGATGAAGGTTTTGCCATTTGCTTTAATATGTGATCAAGATGCATATATCCATTCCATGTATTGATATATTCAACTCACTTTGTACAATGCATGATAATTCTGAATGTGATTGCTGTTTTCATCCAGTATGCAGTGTGTATTATGATACAGATAGAAGATTGAAGGGAAAAATTGATGAGTATAAATGTGAAATTAAATTCACTGAATTGAATAATGGAATTACATCTGTGTATGAATGAGCGTACTGTCCAACATAAACAGATGGCATAAACAAGTGTTGTTGTTGTTTAAAGATGTGATTTAGTATTTTGCGCTTTAAAAATGCAGTCCCAGGGGTGTACATGTACAATGTATGTCTTCATGAACATAACAATATCTAGCAGACTTATTCCCCCTGCACTGCAGGACCCACATTCGTAAAACTCTGCTAACTTTAAATAAGTTTCATGCTAATTCACTTTTAAGATGATAAGATGATAGGTCCAAGTATGCAACAGAAGGTTCCAAGTTGGGAACTAGGACCCCGTTTACAGTGAGAAAAAGGCAGAGCCGGGCCAGGCCCGGGCCAGGCCGCGGCCGAGTTGGCCCCGCAATTTTGTGCGTTTACAGTGCGAGGCCAGGCCGCGGCCTACATTGTAACCTTCCAATATTTTGTCGTAGTGGCGCTCTGCATGTAAACAAACGATTATTTTGGGGGGCGCGCCGGGGGTCACAGTGTAGATCCGGTCGCGCGCGCGCGGGATATTTCCAATGAATCTTTTCCCCAATTCCCTATGTTTATGCATGTTAAATGCACGGCGAACTTTCGAATATCACAGCTGCCCGTACCTAATATAATAATTGATTAATCTTTGTTCTACCCTACAACACGAGAATATGGACGAGGAAGAGTTTGGAGATCTCGACGTACTTGGCTTGACACACCGAAGAAAATACCATGAAAGCGTGGGTTCGATTGTTATGGTACGGCGTCATTATCCTATGACGTAATGATCCTTTCACTTCCGGGGTAACAGTTGGCCCCGCAATTGGCCGCGCAATTGGCCCCGGTGCGTTTACAGTGAGAAAAGGCTGGGCCAGGCCGAGGCCGAGACTACCTCCAGAGCTGGTCCAAATGCGCGGCCAGTTTGGCCTCGCAATTGGCCGCGCAATTGGCCCCGGTGCGTTTACAGTGCGGGGCCAGGCCGCGGCCTGGCCGCGGCCTGGCCTGGCCTTTTGCTCACTGTAAACGGGGTCTAGGATAACTTTGTAGACCTGTAACAAATGCAAAGCAGATAATCATATTTGGCGACTAAAAAAAACCCAAATGTTGCTTACAATGTACCTAGCCTTGTCATAAAAATTTACTTAGCATGGAACTATTTAGCTAGCAGAGTTTCATGAATACAGCCTTTTACAGGCTCAGGAAATTATGATTTTTGCTGGATATACCTAATTTAAACTTTCAAGCCATGAGAATGGCCTCATCACAAGCTTTCATTTGATGCTTTCTTCTTAAACATCAGACAATAATTGACAATGATATCATCGTTCCAATTTTACAAAGATAAGTCTTTTACATTAATTATGTAAACTTATAATGCCAATTTCTTCAGAACATTAATTACTGTCAGACTAGTGCAGGATTTTGCTATATCCAATCACATTTAGCTAAAGTGTGAGTTGAACTTTTGAAGGATATAAATACTATCAGTGGAATGACTGTAATATCTGCAGTATCATCATTACTACATGATTTGTATTCTTCATTCCAATTACTATGCGTACATGTACATCTTGTTGGAAATAAGATTGTACCGGGCACTTTCCTAGCAACGTTTCATACTCACATTTTTCGGTTATTTTGTCACCTCTTGATATAATCAAATATTATACTTGATCTTGGTTTTGTTACAAAGTTAGAAGCATTTTATTAAATAATGTTTTTAAAGTATAATTATGTATTATTATAAACATTTCTGATTTTTAAAAATTGATTTCTTTTAACCCTAAGTATGATATCATAGTACTCGTATTAGTGATCTAAAATTGTGTTTTGCCTTTATAAATAAAGTATAACAATTTTGAAAAGATGAAGGGATATTGCAACTGCTCAGTGCAACGATGAAATAAAGTGATATTAAAAGTATGAAGCTGTATTTGTCTTTCCTCCGATTGTTTTTTTTATTGTATTGAATAAATGTATCTTTTTAATAATTAATTTGATATCTTAATCATGGACATAGTATCAAGCTTTTGACTACAAGTTTACAACTAAAAATAAGTGTAAACAATAAGAGTGGTTGCATATCAGGATACAAATTTGAATTTATATTTCAGGGGCTACTTTTCCAGGTCACTCGCATACATTAAAATAGCACTCAAAAATTTGTTTGCGTTGAACTCTATGCACATTTTAGGCATTACCCTGAGCCCCAATTAATTTTGTAACCCTGGTGTATACAGGGTGGCCCCCCAAAAAACGAAACGGGGGTACTTGCCATAAAAAAAGACACATGATAACTAGGTTCACAGGAAAAGGCATCTTTTACAAAGAAAAATTAAACCAAGAACAGTAATTTTGACAGAGTAGTTTTTGATTTAGGGAATCTTAAGTGACACCATGTCAGGTTCCCATTTTTGTCAATTTTTACCTAGTCAGTGCCTGATATATCGCACTTACTGCCCGTCATAGCATCGAACAACGAACAATACACGCGCCATTGTTAGTGTGCATTCAGCTGTGTGCCGAGAGAATGGGCATAGTTGTTTGATGCTATGACGGGCAGGAAGTGCGATTTATCAGGCACTGACTTGGTAAAAATTGACAAAAGTGGGAACCCGACACGGTCTCACTTGACCAAAATTACTGTTCTTGGTATAATTTTTCTTTGTAAAAGATGCCCTATACCGTGAAGCTACCATGTTTCTTTATTAAGGCAAGTACCCCGCTCTGTTTTTTTTTGGCCACCCTGTATGTGTACAAAAGAAAGGGAAAAGTAAATTCCCTTGACCTAAAAAATGTGTGAGATAGTTCCAGTAAAAAAAAGTACAAGGTGGCAGAGGGCGATAATTTAGCCCCCAAAATGCCAAAAAGAGCCCCCGAAAATCATGAAAGAGCCACAACATGTATAAATGAGTCAAGTTCAATGCAAGTCAAATTTTAGAGTGCCATTTTCATGCACATGAGCTTCACAAGTAGCACCCAAGAAGCCTAATACTAGTCCTCAGTAATGGCCTAGTCCAACTGTACCGTTTCTCTTTCCTTTTTCTATCCGACCGAAATGTGGCAAAACGGTCAGCATCTTCCTGCTACATGTAGTACCTTCTGGATGTCAAACAGATGGAAATGGAAGGAGATACGCTTTAGCAGGACTAGGTAGGCCATAGAGAGCAAAACAAGACTGTTTGTGTGTAATACATGTACATGTACTTCAAATATGGAGACAGAATCTGGTACTTTACTTTGTAAATGTATATCTTTTATTAACAAAATACAACACAAGACTGATCATCATACACATTACTCCATGTTTCATCCGAGAAATGTGTCATAATATATGACGAAACAAAAATTTGATAAAAATCGAACACATGATAAAATTGCTTTTATTGAAAGTAAATATTCAATACTAAACATTTAACTTGATCACAGACACACACACACAAACACATATGGCCCGGATTCACAAAGGAGGTTTGTACAAACCATGGTTTAAACCATGGTCTACATCTATGGAGTGTCATTTGTAAACTGATAGAGAATATTGTTGATGGTACACATTTACTAAATGCACCAAATAAATGTTCGTCTTCTCAGATGGTGAAATTTGCTGGTTAGCAAGCACTAATAGTCATATCATTAGACATTATAAATGGTTTTACTTGTATACGAGCAGCA
This sequence comes from Echinarachnius parma, assembly GCA_037951105.1. NCBI lineage: Eukaryota > Metazoa > Echinodermata > Echinoidea > Clypeasteroida > Echinarachniidae > Echinarachnius > Echinarachnius parma. The sequence goes on from JBAMJV010005780.1 coordinate 46,656, forward strand.
CTCCACAGATGTAGACCATGGTTTAAACCATGGTTTGTACAAACTTTCTTTGTGAATCCGGGCCGTACACTGTAGATTATTTATCTCTAGTATCATACAGATGTACATACATCTACACATGCACACATCCATTTCATCCTATCAATACATTATAACATAACGGTTAAATAACTTGATGAATATATCTTTTCTCCCCCCAAAGAAAAAACAACAAACATATTTGAACATCATTATTTCTGCCAGTGACCCCGCACAAAGTCACACGGTCATGATTGCAAGAAGAAAACACAAAACAACAGCACAAAAGTATTTAACTATATATATATACAGAATCAGAACAGTTGGCGATGAATAAACACTTTCTAGGTATTGAAGTTCATTCAGAAAATATGATTTGTGCATTATTTCTTGACTAGAAACTCTCCATCCAAATGAAAATAGATTCGTGCTGACAAGCTTCCCATATGTTTTGTTTTAATTGTAAGTTTAATTATTTGTTTGTGATCGTTGTTTTAGATGATGCACGGTGTATTTTTAGGTGGTGTTGATGTTTGTTTTTGGAATGTGTGGAACAGACGGTTGAACTTCATTCACAAAATATTATGATTAGTGTGTTTTTCTTATTTGAAAATCTTCATCCAAATGAAAATAAAATTTACTTGAGCATACATCATTTTGAAAATTGTTATCCACAATCCACAGGGAAACTAAACCATTATCTTTGTTGGAAATATCTCAATTCACTGGTCCAAGCTGATATAACGAGGTAATTTTCATGTCCCTAAGCTGTATAGAAAGATATCTGATATAGCGAGGTAATTTGCAAGTCCCAACATTGTTATTAAATAATTAAAACAAAGTTACACTGCATCACTCATGAATCAACAATAATTCTAAAATATATGTTCTCCAAAAAAAAAAAAAAAAAATGAACATCATTATATTTATTACTGTCATTTACCCCACATAAAAATACACTGTCACATTTTTCATGGAGAATACACATAAAGAAAAACACGAACGACGATCAGAAGTTTTATCGACAAATAAAAATACCTAGGAATATTGAACTTCCTTCACAAGATGATGTGTGCGTTATTTCTTCACTGTAGAAAATCTGCATCAAACATGAAAATAAAATTTACTTGAGATAATAATCATTTTGAAAAGTGTTTTCCAATATCCGCAGGGAAACTAAATTTCTATCATAGTTGGAAATGTCTCAATGTACCCTAATCAACAACAATAATTCTTATCAATGGAAAAAAAAACGACACTTAATATTCAATTCTGAACATAAACATTTCATTTGCATATAAAATAAAAACTGTTAGCATCGTACTCATACATAAAAACCTTGTACAACAGTTAAAGTTAATTTCGCTGGTCCAAGCTATTTATATTTCTTTGTTTGCACACCATACAAGATATCTTATACAGAGATGCCAACCTTCACAAACCAAAAAAAGTATTCTGAGCTCTAAAAAACAACGTACGAGGTAAAAAAAAAAAAAAATTCATATTTTTTCGCGAAGTTATTTCCGCGCAGCAAAAATACTCTTTACGTTTGCGTTAATATAAGAGTTGATTCAGTCAATGACACAGCGTTTTATGAGTTTGTTTTGTTTATTTGTGATATATTTCAAATTTATAATTTTAATAATAGTTTTTCAGGGTTCAACCAAATTCTTTTTGCCATTTTCAACCGTTACTATATGGTGGGGAGGAAAAGGAAAAAAACAAAAAACGTACTAAATACGGCAAAAACGTACTACTTGGCATCTCTGCTTATATAGCGAGGTAATTTTCATGGAACAAAGGTCGTTTTTAAAATGAAAGTTCCATGGTATCATTTTTAGCTACTGTAATCTGGTAAAGGAAAATGATGCCCTAATCATAGCAGCTCGACTAAAGCCAAGGTAATAATGCCCAAAGCACTTCAAGACTTCTGTGATAAAGCGCTGAATAAAAATGGACTACTAGTATTATAATTATCATATGAAGTTGTGAAATGGAAATGCAGGGCTTATCCAATGCTAGAAATTAATCTTTTTGCCTTGTGGCCCAGAAGGGCGAGAAGCCGAGAAGATGTTTCAAATTCTAGTGGCCCGACTCCAACATCTGGTGGCCCTAAACAAAGAAAAACATAACAAATTATGCTATTTTTGGTTGCCCGATTGGGCCCGTTGAATAAAGTATCAATTAAGGCTGAGTCATGTCGGTAATTGTCGGAACCGGGTCCCGATAAACTTTTACCGGTCGGGAACCGGTATCCCGATAAATTTTTACCGTCGAAACTCGACCGGTAAAATCACGCAATCGTGCACGCATCGGCAAAAATGCACTGTTTGGGGCTTATATTGCTCTTTTTATATGCAAATAACATTATAAATACCGAGGCTTTTATGGATTTACATATCAATCTTTACGGGAAAATAGTTACAGACTATTCAGAATTAACTCAGTTTCGCATGAAAAGTACTTTTTTTCGAAGTAAATTGGACCTAGAAATCGATCGTTTTTTCACCATTGCCCATCGCAACACGGTTCACAGAAACTTAGCCCGCTAGTCGGGCGGGGGAAACATCACATGTACGATCGCTTGTGACTGTGAGCCACTGCCCTCAAAAAGTGGCTATAAATTAGCCTTTTCGCAATCAACACCATTTTGATATTCTACTTACATGATTTCATGGCGTTTGATAGCTGAACAGAAACAAAAATGAGCCGCAAAACAATGAAAACAATTACGCAAAATATCGATAAAAAACGACTACATCGCTCCTATTCGCTCGTATACTTTGTGTGCAAGATACGGGTCTTTTTTTCTTACCCGAGATTCATCCGCGGCCGGTGGAACTATGTTAATACATCCGCCATAGGTTATAAGTTATAACGTATGGCGGATGTATTAACATAGTTCCACCGGCCGCGGATGAATCTCGGGTAAGAAAAAAAGACCCGTATCTTGCACACAAAGTATACGAGCGAATAGGAGCGATGTAGTCGTTTTTTATCGATATTTTGCGTAATTGTTTTCATTGTTTTGGGGCTCATTTTTGTTTCTGTTCAGCTATCAAACGCCATGAAATCATGTAAGTAGAATATCAAAACATTTTAAAATGGTGCAAATTACCAAAAAACGTATTTTTAGCCACTTTTTGAATGCACTGGCTCATCAGCTGGATCATACAAAGATCCATCAGACAACTCCCCTGGAGTATCGGACTAACATTGTGTGCACATCCGCCGACAATATCGTTCAAATGACTAGCAATTTTGCGCTTCCTGTTCAATTTCTGACTGTCAAACGAAGTAATGAACCAAGAATTTCTCGAAAATAACCACTCTTTAAAGTAAATGATATCAATTGCCCCGTTTTTATTTGAATTCCGCTACATTATTGTGATAATCTTAATTTCTTTTTTAACATTTTATTTTTTATTTTTTTATTTTCGGGGCACCGTTTCCCGATATACCGAACCGGGTCCCGATTGAAACGGTCGGTAACCGGTGTGATCGACCGAACCGACTCAGCCTTAGTATCAATGAAATTTGGTGGTCCAAAGCAAATTTTGTAATGCTAATTTTGAGCATTGGTTTATCAATAGCACTGGCCTGATGGCCTTCGGCCAATGAAATAGATGCCGGGTCAGTAAAATTTCATCAAGTTCAAATTTGATGGGCCTAGTTTTGGTGGTACCGGGCCAGTGCTCATTTTTAGCCCTGGCCTCAAAGTTTTAACAAACTAGAAATTGCGCGCTCGGCGGGTCGCGCAGCCGAGCACATGTATCCCCCGAACCAATTGCATTGCACTTTTGTGGGTTGTAATATTGTGAACTGAACAAGTTTGGTGGTGTACGTTGTTCTACTAGGCTGGCAGTAGCCTTTGGGCAAGGCCTCGCGCGCTGTTTGTCCTCCGAGCAGGGTCTGATTAATAGACAAGGCGATGTGCGCTTACAGCAGTGATCTTAACTATTTCTTTATATCATGGTTACCATGGCAACCAGGACTCCGCCCCACACCAAAATCAAAAGGCTTCATCCTCTTTCCTTAATACACCTTCATACCAAATTAGAAAATGTTCGGACAAGAACTCGGACCTGTAGAGCGTTCACAAGGTAATCTTAACTATTTCTTTATATCATGATTACCATGGCAACCAGGACTCCGCCCCACACCAAAATCAATAGGCTTCATCCTCTTTCCTTAAGACACCTTCATACCAAATTAGAAAATGATCGGACAAGAACTCGGACCTGTAGAGCGTTCACAAGGTAATATTAACTATTTATTTATATCATGGTTACCATGGCAACCAGGACCGCGCCCCACACCAAAATCAATAGGCTTCATCCTCTTTCCTTAATACACCTTCATACCAAATTAGAAAATGATCGGACAAGAACTCGGACCTGTAGAGCGTTCACAAGGTAATCTTAACTATTTCTTTATATCATGGTTACCATGGCAACCAGGGCTCCGCCCCACACCAAAATCAATAGGCTTCATCCTCTTTCCTTAATACACCTTCATACCAAATTAGAAAATGATCGGACAAGAACTCGGACCTGTAGAGCGTTCACAAGGTAATCTTAACTATTTCTTTATATCATGGTTACCATGGCAACCAGGACTCCGCCCCACACCAAAATCAATAGGCTTCATCCTCTTTCCTTAATACACCTTCATACCAAATTAGAAAATGATCGGACAAGAACTCGGACCTGTAGAGCGTTCACAAGGTAATCTTAACTATTTCTTTATATCATGGTTACCATGGCAACCAGGACTCCGCCCCACACCAAAATCAATAGGCTTCATCCTCTTTCCTTAATACACCTTCATACCAAATTAGAAAATGATCGGACAAGAACTCGGACCTGTAGAGCGTTCACAAGAAAATCTCTGCGGCGGACGCGGCGGCGGCGGCGGCGGCGGCGGCGGCGCGACGAGGCCAAATCCATAGTATCCCCCGAAGTGGTTCGGGGGATACAATTAAAACAGCACTAAATTACTACATTCCGCTAAATATCAATGCTCATTGATTACCGGTAATTGTATTAGTTTTTTGGAACCTTGTTCTAACAAGCTCAGATTTCACAAACCCTCTAATATTGCAAGGGAATTTTGCTGGTCCATTATATTATTCTGCATTTTTACTGTGATACAACATATTACTGTACATGATATACATGTAAGAAAGAAATGTTCATGGTACCGTGTTCATTATAACAACGTTCCACTGTATTTTGACAATTTGAGTTGCCACTGATAAAACACAGACTATGAGGCCTGTGTTTGGGACAGTCAATTACAAGATATATACCAATCACCTAAATGTACTACTGGCCTACGTATGTGTAGGTGCTAAATTTGCATCACACAAGCAACTATGAGAAAAGCTGATGATCAAATCTCTCTCTCTCTCTATAAACATAGTGCCAAAGTGATGACGTCACATCGCAACCTTTTGATATACCATGGTAATGTTTCTGAACATGTTGTCCTTTGGTTCTCGCTTTTGAAATTGGGTTGGAGCTGGCCGATGGCCTTCTTAGCAACCACTAGGTCACACATTTTTGGCTTGCCCGACATTGTTTAGAACCAGTTACCCATAGTAACCAATGGCTGCGACGTCACACTTCAGTACTCTATTGGAATGCCACTGACTGACTTAATGCCACTCACACTGACACACTGCATGTACATGTAAAGAGATTTGGATAGTCGTTATTCAAAATACATGTATACACGTACGAGATCAAATTGGCAATAGATGTGTGCAGCATTAATGATAAATTACAGATATCCAATCACATCATTATTAATTAAAATCCTTTCAGGATCAACACATTAACACATCTTATACAAGCTTATGAGAGAAAATGCCTTCTACACATATGTATTACCTGTCTGTGACATCAAGCACATGATCGCCTGCCCTGAAATTTGAAGTTCTGTAAGTAGGGTTATCACATTTCATTCATTCAGTCTTTAATGCCACTGAAATACACTACACATTAAATGTGCGTATGATACTGCTATGATTAGTAATCAAAGATACACACATCAGATCTCACTGGCCTAGGGCGGTGGTAACATCACACACACACAACCATCGCTGACCAAAGCTGAACAGTAGATGGCGCTCATCATAATTGCAAATTGAGGATTGAAAATCAGCAATTCACACATCAGGGGGGTGATGCATAAAGAGATGCGATCAATCGCAACGTCGCGATTAAACGCAAGTCAGAAAATATGCACAATAAAGCCAATAAGATTTGCATTTAAGCACATTTTCTGACTTGCTATTAATCGTAACTTTGCAATTGACTGACAACTCTTTATGCAACAGCCCCCAGATCTAACTGGTCTACAAGGGTGGTAAAACACATTGTAGAAACACACACACATGTAGCACTGACCAATGCTGACCAACAGATGGCGCTCATCATGATTGCAGATTGAGGAAGTCGTTGAGATCAAGGTTTTTGGATTTGCATATCGTGTGCTTGGCCTCGTTGAACGTAATCCCGATTTGACGGAAGCGGCAATAATCGAACACTGAGCGCGCCGTGTTCACTCGGTCAAACGGCTCTGCATGCAAAGGGAAAAAAAAATCTGATTAGGTTAGCGACATAGATATTTATAAATGACAAAGATTGAACTGTTTACAATAAAGTGCAGTTAAGGGTTAAAGGAAAGGCTCCAATAAGATACAGATCAAGCAACAAGTAAACACTTCTACATCTCTATCAATTTGATAATAATTTTGACCACCTCACCTTCAATGAAGATGTATTTCTGCTTCCAACCGTGGTGGTTTGCAGGAAGGAGTGTTCGGGGGAAAGCAGCCTCCCAGCCTCAAACAGATCACAGTGTTATCAAAGTCTTCTTCTATTCAAACATCCAACAGTACTTACTTAGCTACATCTTCATAAAGTGGATAAAAGTTTGATTATCTTACCTTCGATGAAGATGTATTTCTGCTTCCAGCCGTGGTGGTTTGCAGGTAGGAGTGACTGAGGGAAGCAGCTTCCCAGCCTCAAACAGATCACCGTGTTCTCAAAGTCAAAGTTGGCATAGTAGGTGAAGAAACCCTGAAATACAAATTTAACAAACGAGAAGAGAATCAATAAAGGACAGTCTTTAAAATGTATAATTTAAAGCTGGATAATGGATGTTATGGATACAGAGATGGATGAAGAGCTTATTGCTTCCACATAAATACAGCTACGTTGATGAAGAGATGTTTTGTTGGATGAATGAATAAACAAATTAATTTATTACTGGATGAATGGATGGATGGATGGATGGATGGATGGATGGATGGATGGATGGATGGATGGATGGATGGATGGATGGATGGATGGATGGATGGATGGATGGATGGATGGATGGATGGATGGATGGATGGATGGATGGATGGATGGATGGATGGATGGATGGATGGATGGATGGATGGATGGATGGATGGATGGATGGATGGATGGATGGATGGATGGATGGATGAATGGGCGGGCGGGTGAATGGATGGATGGATGGATGGATGGATGGATGGATGGATGAATGGATGGATGGATGGATGGATGGATGGATGGATGGATGGATGGATGGATGGATGGATGGATGGATGGATGGATGGATGGATGGATGGATGGATGGATGAATGAATGAATGGGCGGGCGAGCGGGCGGGTGAATGGATGGATGGATGGATGGATGGATGGATGGATGGATGGATGGATGGATGGATGGATGGATGGATGGATGGATGGATGGATGGATGGATGGATGGATGGATGGATGGATTGATGTATGGGTGGATGGGTGGATGGGTGGGTGATTGGGCTGGCGGGCGGGCTGGCGGGTGAATGGATGGATGGATGGATGGATGGATAGATGAATGGGCGGGCGGGTGAATGGATGGATGGATGGATGGATGGATGGATGGATGGATGGATGGATGGATGGATGGATGGATGGATGGATGGATGGATGGATGGATGGATGGATGGATGGATGGATGGATGGATGGATGGATGGATGAATGAATGAATGAATGAATGAATACATGTATAAATGAATGAATGAACGAACGAACGAACGAACGAACGAACGAACGAACGAACGAACGAACGAACGAACGAACGAACGAACGAACGAACGAACGAACGAACGAACGAACGAACGAACATGAATGAATGAAAGAATAAAAGAGTTACATTACTGTATGTTTGAAATGAGTACAGATCCTGATTTATTTGCCGAGGTACAGTGTGATCATAGATAGTTATACTGGGATCAATGAATGCATAGCTACATGTACATGTAGCTGGATGAATTAATAGATGGAGGGATGATGGATATATTGGTGATTGATTAAATGAAAGGGTGAATGGAAATAAAAGAAAGGAATAAAGTGATATTATATTGACCTTGAGTAGTGAGAAGAGATCCTGAGAGTTGTCTGACTGGTTTGCATGTTGATGTATACTGGGGTCATACAGCTTGTTCCAGCAGTTCACCATGCTGTTACACTGGGCAAAGATGCTGGCACCCTGAAGTAGAAATGAATATTAAGTAATATTACACATACAGGCCAGTTTTCCGATTCAATAAATCATGTATTTTGTTTCCGTCTCGGGTTTGTCAGTCATAGCGTTCATTATTTTTATGATATTACCATCATAACATGTATTATGTAGCTCTACAAATGTGTATTTGCGAGTGCAATATCAGACGATATTATCCCTCCATGGAGCTGATATTCAATCCAGCGCGAAAGTGCGCAAATTCATACGCGTGTTTATTAATGACGCATGAATGGCTTTGCGCGTATCTAATTGTGACGTATGAATACGTTTACGCACCTCTGCTACAGTACGCGCAAATGGCCCTTCATGGGTTGAAAATGTTTAATCAGTAATTTGAGATTCAATGCATTGGTCTTCTTCACTGAACAAGACGGAGTAAGATGTATGTTTTTATGTTTTGCTCTGGATAGTATGTATAATAATAATAATATTGACTGGCTTGTTCTTTCGTGATATATCAGAAATATTGCATTCGCTAGGATCATATTGCACTCATCTTCGACTTGTGCAATATGATCCTAGCGAATGCAATATTTCTGATATACCACTCAAGGCCAGTCAATATTATATAAATAGATATACATACAACTGGGCGATCGGACCCCTGTTCAAATGTAATTGGCAACGCTGATCCCTCCAATGTCACATGATGCCGTCTTACCAGCAAATATATTCTCACATAGCCTTGCAACCAGTAATTTATATTATATTCCCTTCATGCTTCGTAAACTTACCCATTCCTCTGTTTGAACAGACTTTAGTACTGGTGGCTTGCATCCAACTACAGAGGAAGAGAACAGGTATTGACATGATTAGAAAGAAAAAAACAATAAGCATTTATTATATTCTCAACTAATTTAAAAGTCTAAAAAGAAAATAATTCATGTAAAAATATGGTTACCGTATTCCTTCAGAATTGCGTAAGGATAAAACAATCACTGGATATGGTACTGGCCAACAAGGTTTGATATGATATACACGGGGCAGTGCTTCCCTTGGAGATAGTTTACACTCGAGTAGGAAGAGAGTGTGCGTGACTGGCATCATTAATTCCACAATACCTTGGCCCAAAGATAAATCATCATCACACCGATGTTAATCCAATATGTGTGCAACTCCTTTGCCTACATGAACTTTTGCATATGGGACTGACCGACATGAATTGCTACGCACGGGGCAGTGCTTACCTTGGAGGTAGTTTAAAGGGACTTAGTAACATTGTCCAAATCTTCAAAATAAAATTCTAATTCTAGCGGTTCCCTTATACCTTGTTGTATTCGTATTAACAATAAAATCATGGGACAGGTTTCGGTTTTTCAAATTTCCCTTTCGTTACAAAGATATGTATGATTGAAGTATTCAGATAAGAAAAACTCCGGGCGAGTTTTTCTTCTGTGTACAAAGTGAGTGCAGTGAGTTACTGAATATCACTTTGCATTTTCACTCATTACTTTCACACAATACCCTGTGGACATATGAGATAACAACAATATACATTGCATCAACCATTCATCACTTTTTGCACATGTTAACAAAGTTACTAGATCCCTTTAAGACCAAGAGGAGGTAGGAGGACAATGTTCCCTAACTGGCATCATTGGTTCTATGAATCTTGACCCACTGTTTTCATCACAACCAACAGATTTAATAATAGCCCGACATGTTCGGAATTGTGTAGGCTACATCAATCACTGCAGATGGGACTGACCAACATGAATTACTATGTACGGGGCAGTGCTTACCTTGGAGGTAGTTTAAGACCATGAGGACGTAGGAGTAGGAAGAGAGCGTGCCTTGGCTGGCGTCGTTGATTCCATGGTTCTTGGCCCACTGCTTGATCACCATCACCAAGGGTGCTACCCTCCAGTCCACTAAATTGATACAAGTTAAAATATTCAATGTTATCAATTATTATTAAATGTTCTTGACTTGTGACCCGATTGGGCAAGTAAAAACCAGATTTTTACTATCCAGTTGCCCGAAACCTGAACCTGGTGGCCCTAAACAAAGAAATGATTATGTTATATGATGACACACGCAGTACCCCGGGGTACCCCGGTATCTCGCGTTGTGTAGCGCCATCTTGTGTCCACCTGAAGTACAATCGTACTGTAGCTATTGCGTTGTGCATGCAGTGCAGCGCGCGCTCGTATGCACGCTATACGCTTGTATGCACCCTAAAAAATAAATAAATAATTAAACAAAATGGTGGATTTTCGTTTGGTACCCCAGGGTACCATTTATGTCATCATATGTTGCTGCCCATTCAGACCAGTGGATTTTAGCTGAAATTTCCTCTGGTGGCCCAGAGCTATTTTTTGTGGCCCTTGGCCGGCGGACCTGCACTTATTTGGAGCCATTGCCTGAAGTTAAAACTCATGATTCTTGCTAGTTTTCTTTTCTTTCTTTTCACCTGTATCATAAGTTGAAGCGAGATACAGTATTTGAGTATTTCATAAAAATGTTTTAATTATTTAATTTTCTTTTATGAATGAGGTGCCAAGGCAGTATTAGAATTTCAGATGTGTGTGCTTAGGGCATGTACAAGTAGTTCTGGGCAAAAATAAACATCCTGTAAGGAATGTTGAAAAAAAAAAACCCAAAACAATAACACAAAAGATAACACAAGTACTTCTTATTTCATACATTTACATGTTAGTATTTGTACCTTAATCCTTGAATTTTGAGAAATTAACAGAACAGTTCATAAAGAGGGTATGATTTATTTCACTTACATCTTGAGTAGATCTGCATCAGCAACGTATTCCTCACACCCTGCATAGAAAACAAAAAGAGAAAAATAACGTTTGAATACAAATATCTAAGGCTTCTTTCCCCATTTAGAATATCTGTCTAAAAACTTTAGTTGAAAGCTTGTGTTTCACTTTCAACAGAACATTTATTGCTCATTATCATCTCAGTACAAACAAAGTCATAAATCAACACCATCACCTACAATAAAAACACGAACAACGTTTATCACACATCATCACGTTATTAATCCATCACATTTCAATTGATTTATGATAAATTGGACTGATATGGAACCAAAATCCATCATACGTATTTATTTCAAACTTGTGAAAATAATTAACTTTGAATAAACTCACCGTATGGTGGTTGATGTTGAGGTCACATTCTAGTTCCCTGCAAAAAAACACAGAGATGAAAACAATTCATAATTAAATAAAAAGACATTACATTCTAAAAGGGCATAGTACTACAGAGTACTGAAGAAGTATTGCTACATACTTTTTGTTAGTGCATGGTAATGGTTCTTAATGTGACCGGCTATAGCAAAACCCGGCATTTGTTGGTAAAAATCAAAATGTAGATTTCACACCATTAGAAAGGCCTCATCACAAGCTGTCATTTGATGCTTTAATGTTCTAACTAATTGGTCAATAATTGGCGAAGATATGATTGTTTCAATTTTAAAATCATAGGTCTTTTACATACACAAATTGTGTGTTCAACTTAAAATGCCCATTTCTTCAAAACATGAATTACCGACAAGTGCCAGGTTTTGCTATAGCCGGTCACAAATATGTTGTCCTTTGATTAGGGCTCTTGGGAGCGAGTTGGAGCTTGCAGATTTCCTTCTTCAAAACCATTAGGTCAAACATTTCTTGTTTGCCCGACATTGTTTAGATACAGTTACTAAAGGCAATGAAAGCTGTGATGTCACACTTCAGTACCCAATACAAGTCCGCACTATTTAGTAACACCCTCTCCACCTCCATCAAACACACTCATAAAACAATACATAATATCATCTGACTTAGTAAAATACGCTTCATTGATTGGCTAAACACGGTCACGTGATTGGCATGTCATTTTTGTATGACACATGGCCAGAGAGGTATATCACCCGCCCTTACATTCAATTATAGCAACACAAACCGGTACCGTATCGTACCGCTATACCGTAGTACGCGTACCGTACGTATACGATACAGTACTTCGTACGTTAGGCAAGGCTCGACACTCGCACTGGCCCAGGGCCAGTGAAATTGCACTTGGGGCCAGCAAAAATGTATAAAAATCATATTTTGGTGGCCTGATCGGGCATGCAGATTTTCAACCCGACATTGACAAAATGAAAAAATCTTGTTTTCTGTAATCAAAGGTTTGATAAGGAAAGAGTGATATTTTGAATAGTAAAAAGCTTACTCATGAAATACAATTTTGGGGCCAGTAAATTTTCTTTCGGGCCACCAGAATACGGGAAGAAACTATTTCACTGGCCTGACCGGGCCACTGACTAACAATGTGAGTGTGGAGCCCTGCGTTAGGCCTATAAAATCATTCATCTCGCGAGCACCAAATTCAAACGAAAATCAGCGATTTTCCAGTACAGTTTGATCAGAAAATGACCTCATTAACATAATCGAAGGAAACAATTAACAAATATTTCCAATAGAAATACAGTGTTCGGAATATGTTGAGATATTAGTGCGGAGAGAGGCAAACTATGTACGACAATCCACTGTATTGTGCAGGTTGTGTGAACTGTGTGTTGTGTTGTGTTGCGTGATGTGTGTTTCTGTGAGTGAGTGAGTGAAAAGCACGTCCACGAAATTGATTATGATTTCAGTTCGTTTTTGTTTAAACAGTCAGATGATATAACAGTTGTTAACTTTGTTGTCGGGAAAATCAAGGAATGTTCCCCCTGGATTTAAAATGCTATTTCGTGAAGAAAATAAGTCTCTCGACTACGTCTCGGGACTTATAATCTTCCCTCAATTAGCATTTAAAATCCCTCGGATTGCAACATTCCGTGATATTCCCTCCACCACCAGTTAACTGTATAATGAATGACATGAACAAATATGTTTGTACAATGATTATTATCTCATGCCTCCACACTAACTTTTTTCCTTACTGGCCCGTTTGGGCATGTCAAATCATCACTTTCAAATTGTACTTGCCCGAACAGAAGGTTTACTTGCCCGCTTACTTCTTGATTCAGATTTAAACCTAAGGAATTACATTATTATCTCAAAGTTGACCATTAATTATGTAAGTTGCCCGATTGGGCAACCAAACTAGGCCATTTATGACATTTTCTGGATCTGGATGTTTTACAGTGCAGGACCTGGTATGGTATAGTGCACCGGATTAGGAGAGGGCGCTAATTTAACTAGTCGTAACGTAGGTGACTCTTGCTGATCTTGTTGCGGAACACCTCTGGTGATGAGCTATCGACCACTTCGTTTGGGAGTTGGTTCCAGGCCAGCGTAGTTTGTACAAAATAAGACTGTTTGAGTTGCTCTGTTTTACAATGCTTAACGGTGTAACACTTGTGATTATTTGTTACCTGTCTTTCTAGTATATTTTGGGTTTCAAAGTCAGTGAATTGTCTGGCTCTGATATTTCTTCTAGGTCTTGATTTAGCTAGATAATTACCAATGGGTAGGGCTGGGACCAACCCCTCGACCACCTTGAAGAAGGATGTTAGCTTCAGTACTTGGCGTCGTGATGCTAATGTTGGAATGTTGGAATTTTATTTGCCTGACATTAATATGTACTTGCCCCAGGCAATAGGGCAAGTGCTAGTGTCGAACCCTGCATATATACTCACAACAGTCACCCAACCGTTTTAACCCGTTCCCTTTGAGTTTCTGAAATCTCCATAGACTTTGTACACAACCCACCCGGTTCCCATAGTCCTGAATTCATCTGAATGTGAAAAATAAGTAAAAATGTCATTCTATTTGTGTGTCGAGTGAATTAATGATATATTTATGAAGCTTTTTACAAAAATATTAATAATGCAGTTGTAAGCTTCTGACTAATAAACAGGGTTATCTTTCTCCCTAGTTCTAAAACGGAAGCCTGGAATGTGTTACCACATTGGTTTCTTACCTGTATCTACTATGCCTGAACTTTAGGATCGGAACCTTGGCAAAAATTACTTTCAGGTGGCTGATGAAAGCTGCAAGAACAAAATAAACCAAAGCAATAAAAAGAATATATATGTCATTTTCACTTTGGTCATGGTCATGTTTGAGGTATTAGTTTCACTCAACCAAACTGGAAGACTCAGTCAAACAAGAACGGAATGGGTCCTTGATATAGTTAAAGGACTGTAGTAAAGGCAAGAGGTCACGGGGGCGTGATGCTACGTGACCCTTCACCGCAAAAACAAACAAGAAATAGGAAAATCAAAGTTTTGTTTTATGACATTATACGAGTATTCAGGACCTAAACCGCATGTACAAATATTCTAGACTAGCCTAACCATTTTACGTTGGTGATCAAAAGTGTAGAACCTCCCAAAACAGTGTTTTTTAAAATAAAATTTGAGAAATGAGTTCTCAAAGAATGGAACAATTCAAAGTGTGGTAAAATGCACTCTTCTATTATACATGATAATCCATGCAGCAACAACAGATGTCATTAAAAAGCAATAAGGCTAACAATGAGGGGCAAACTTTGTCCCAATAAGCATAAACTTGGCAAGTATCCACAGAACAATATCCTGTTCAATTCAATTCAATTCAGTTTATTCACAATTTAAAATACAAGATATGATACAGTGTAAAATGTGTACTGGGGATCACT
This sequence comes from Echinarachnius parma, assembly GCA_037951105.1. Classification (NCBI taxonomy): domain Eukaryota; kingdom Metazoa; phylum Echinodermata; class Echinoidea; order Clypeasteroida; family Echinarachniidae; genus Echinarachnius; species Echinarachnius parma. The sequence continues at coordinate 61,825 of JBAMJV010005780.1, forward strand.
TTAGAAAGCTACAAGCTTGTATAAAAAGCGCCCCATACAATAAAATACAACTTACAAGATAATGCAAAATTAATCAATTACAAAGAAAACATTAACATCAATTAAACATTTAAAAAATAAAATAAAAATAAAAATAAATAAATTGTATTCTTGCCAAGTCTCTATTAGATTTTGGAATAGTATTCTCCACAAGCCACAGCAAGAATACTTCCAATACCATTACATAGTTTTATCTGCTGCAATGTGTTAGGATAATAAAGCCCAAATCTAATTCACTATTCTACTATTTTTTCTTTTAACCCGTTGCCTTCAAGATTCTGAAATCCACATAGACTTGTACATATCCCACTCTTCCCTTTTCTGGTGGCCCGAAAGAAACAAATTTACTGGCCCGAAAAATGTATTTCATGAGTAAACTTTTTACTATTCAAAATGTCACTCTTTCTTGATCAAACTTGTGTTTATAGATGATGCATGACATGGAAGAAAACAAGATTTTTATAATTTCTGTCAATGTCTGGTTAAAATCTGCTTGCCCGATTGGGCCACCGAAATATGACTTTTATACATTTTTGCTGGCCCGAGGTGCAATTTCACTGGCCCCATGCCAGCGGGCCGGTGCCAGTGTCGGGCAAGGGGTTAAAAGGAGCGTAAAAATCAAACTTACCACATCTGTGCTGAAGGTGGTTTCTCAGTTGAATAAGAATGTTCCTCGATTCTTGTTGACTGATCTTTAATTAAAAATAACAAAAATAATTATTTAATAACAAATTGACAAAATTATACAATTCTTATACTGTATATTAAACAAATATACCATGCACTGAGAGCCTCTAGTTGAAATTATGGATTCCGAGGTGACAGGAAAAGCACTATGTTCTGAGGGTCGTAGACCCGAAGAACATAGTGCTTTTTCTGTCACCAAGGAATCCATAATTTCACTAGTGGCTCGAAATAGTGCATGATATATTTGTTTTATATCCTTCGCATAATCATAATCATCGCAAAAATAAATGATTTCAATTTATTAAATTAAAAAAAAATATAAAGAAAAACAAAGCATTGATCATGGAACCATCACTGCACCGACTGTGTTCTGTTTGTGACACTGACCCCCTTTGCGCAATAGTCCTAGCGCAGAGCGCGTATTGCGCTATCTTTCCATTCATGGTTCCGCGCCTTAACAACTAATGCACACCCAAATGCAAAACGCGCGCATCAAAGTGAATAATTAACCTGCTTTACATTACTACACTGTACACACGTGTAATTGTATGGAGAAACTAGTTATTCGTACATTACACATACAGCTAGTGTAGTGCACACCGCGGCCAATTTTCTAATGACGAATTAGTGTCAATCTCGTCGAGCATCTTTCGCAAGCTAAAACAAGACCTCTGCTCGCGGGGAAGTTTTATAACACGCATCTCTATGGGCTCAATATGATCACCCGGCGTCTATGACGTCATTCATGGAATAGCATTTACTATTCCATGAATGACGTCACGCATAGCACATTTTTCTCCATGGGCATTACTATGTTTGGTCACATGACGCTATGTAGACCAATCACTGAACAGGATTTCATTCATGTAGGATATAAATATATATATAACACTGTTTTTAAGACATCTTAAATGCATCGTCTGCTGTAATGTGAAACCAGTGTTTAGACTACAGAGCTATGAAAGACCAGGTGTAAACCTTTCCGCCTTGTTAGAATAACTGATATTCTTTGACAACATTTGTATTGTTTAGTAGTTTCAACAGTAATTTTGGAGATGAGAGATAAACATGCGGTGCTCCATAAAATCATAGGCATTATTATAAACCATTCTTTGAATTTAAACCACCATTGTGAATTCCAGCTTACAAAATGTGTGCATGCAATAACTGAAAGGTATTTTTACCTGCGCATCACTGATGTAGAGGCACATGTCTGCGTCACAGCCTATGTGACCAAACCCATTCAATGATGACCCACCCAGGATCAGCAGAGCGTCTGGTAGAAAGAACAGGAATCAAAATAAAAGATACAATCAGAAAAATGTGAAAAAACAAACAAAATTTGGCACAGGAGTTGTAATGAAAAGGGTTACTACTCTTCAAGGATCAAAACCATAAACTCTATTTAATAAAATAAGTTTCAGCTAACATTTTGGTTCACTTTAAAGAAGAAATATTCCTAATACGTTCTGTCTTGGATTAGTATTGAATAGGAGAATAGGAGATAGATTTGTTGAGTAACAAATAACGCTATCAAAAATGATTACTTTAATACAAAGACAAGGCGATAGCCGTAATGTGTCTCGCCCAATTGCGCGCATTCATGCCAATGAAGTTTGGTTACAAACAGAAGCAGGGTTGGAAAGTTATCAACCATTATAGAGTCTTGCAGGTAAACATTAAAATTTGACCTCATTTGACCTTTGACCTACATATGTGACCCCAGAATATCATGGAGGCCAATATAGGGCATCTAGCCATCTACCAATCAAGTTTGGTTACAAACAGATGCAGGGTTGGAAAGTTATCATCCCTAGTAGATTCTTACCCCAAAACTTTCACATTTGACCTTTGACCTACTTATGTGACCTTTGACCCCAGCATATCATGGAGGCCGGTATAGGGCATCTACCAATCAAGTTTGGTTACAAACAGATGCAGGGTTGGAAAGTTATCGACCCTAATAGACTATTACCCCAAAAACTTCACATTGACCCTCATTTCACCTTTGACCTACTTATGTGACCTTTGACCCCGTCATATCATGGAGGCTGGTATAGGGCATCTACCAATCAAGTTTGGTTACAAACAGATGCAGGGTTGGAAAGTTATCGACCCTAATAGCCTCTTACCCCAACAACTTCACATTGACCCTCATTTGATCTTTGACCTACTTATGTGACCTTTGACCCCAGCATATCATGGAGGTCAATGTAGGGCATCTACCAACCAAGTTTGGTTACAAACAGATGCAGGGTTGGAAACTTATTTAAATTTTTGAAAGTGTCACGGACGGACGGACACAATTTGGATCCCTTAGTCTCCCTCCACCTACGGTGGGCTCGACAAAAAATCAAACTATGGGAATTTTAAATGTTCACAAAATAATTACAAACTGACATAGGCCTGTATTAATTGTGTTTGCTGTGTGTAGATATAAGAAGAAACAAGAATATTAAATATAGACTGGGTGAGAAATTTATTTTGGTACAAGATCAAGGGAAAAGGGTTTCTGGGATGGATAGCCAGCCATGCATCACACAAGATTTCTAGTTCAGTAAAGCAGTCTAGCAATCCGGAGATCTTGGTTCGATTCCCAGGGAAGGCCAATTTTCTTTGCTCATTTTCATCTATTTGGTACAAGATCTTGTCTGAAAAAGAAAATGGGGAAAGAAAAAAAGTTGCAAGATAGATGATAGATGGGTACTTACATGGGTAGAGCTGGTTGATGCAAGCTTGTAGCTTCTTTCTCAATTCTTCCTTCACAGCCTCCTCCACTTTGCTCTGCTTGTTTGTTGCATAGTACGACCAAATTTTCCTTGAAAGCTTTACAAAATGAGATCAGTAAAATGAGATCAGATAATTTCATGTATTTTTTTTTATTTTTACACAAATTGGCATAAAAATATGTGGGTTTCACTGCTTGCCAAACTTTAGAGTCTACCTGTTTGTTACGGTTGTTTGATATATTCTTCTCGACAACTTGAAAGGGGGAGATCATAAAAATAAATTAAGAGAGTCAATATAGGGCCTAAATTGTTGATCCTAGCAGAATCTTCTTCAGAGGCTATAAAGGTGACTTATAAATAAATTAAATACAATCGGTACTTTTAAACCCACTTTTTGCTAAATGAAAACTTATCATACTTTTGTTTATAAATAGGAGTGAAGTGTTGCAACCTTGACAACTGCTTGCCCGATATAAAATGTCAGATTAGGATAAGGTGTAATCCTTGGAAACTTTAGCAATAAATAATAACAACAAATGGCAAGTTGTATGACATCATAGGCACAGTAGCAGAAACAGACTTTGCAATTTTAGTAATTTTCATCAATTTGAGTCAAACGGTCACAAAACAGGTCTAGTTCTTCAATGATTTTGTTCAATATATAGCACCGAGCATGGTGGCTTAGCGGTTAGAGTGTCCGCCTCATGCCCCGGGTTCGAAACCTAGACCGGGTCATACCAAAGACTTTGAAAATGGTACCAACTACCTTCTAGCCAGGCACTCGGCATTTATAGAATGGAGAAGGAAAAGTTAATCACACGAGTTACCAGAGGACTGGCCCCCTTCTGTAGCTTTCGCTACATTTAGTAGACGTGTGGCCTAGGGCTAATGAATCGGAGATAGGGGCCGCCTTATTTGCCAAAATTGGCACGGGAACGACTTTAACTTTCACTTTTAACTGTTCTTTCACCAATTATCCTCTCTTTCAGCTGGTAAGTTACAAGTTGAGCTCAAGTTATTTCTTGGTTGCCAGGGCCTGAAATCAGGCTTTTGCATGAAAACTGGCATCCCTGAACTATGACTCTGGTATAGAATTAGATCAGTAACCCTAAATTGTCGGGTCTCCAGAGTCCAGACTCGCTTACCTCATCAGAAATGTGTGGATCCAACGCTTTACTTCCAGATGCACTCTTTGAACTCGAAGGCTCATCAGTGTCTTTTGGCCCCTTTTTGGATTGTGAGTCTTTTCTCTTCCCAGATTTCTCATCTGAAGAGTCTTTGGAATTTGAAGGAGAATCCTCATCACTCTTTCTCCTTTCACGTTTACTGCCTCCGCTCTCGTCTTTGCTGCTATTTTTCTCGCTTTGCACTTCTTCGCGCAAGGAACTTTTTCGCCCTGCTTTACTGTTCGTAGAATGACTTTTCACTGCTTGTGGCGAAGATTTTGTTGGCTGTCCTTTACTGTGCCTAGTCTCCTTCATCACCACTTCTGGCTTGGACTTTTTTGCCGTGTCTGATTTGCTAGTCCTCGGTTCTACCTCAGACATACTTCTACTCCTCGATGTATTTGGCACGGTGACCCTGAGGCTGGACATGGAAGGGGAAGATGATGCCGAGGACGCGATCGACGACGTCGAGGAAGATCGCTGGTTGATACCCATCCGAGGCATCTTGTGCGCTCCGGTGTACTCGTAGCTCTGCGACGCAGGTCTCTTTACGGCATACCCCGGGCCTGGGGGAATCCACCCGTTGAGATATCTGTATAGGAGAAAAAGGTTACCAAAACAATATGTGGGTAATTCAATTACATTTTTAGAGAGCCCAAGACTTTTTTTCATACTTCCCTTATTTTACAAACTTAATTAATTCTGCAATAAATATTCCCTTGTTAAGCGGGCAAGACAAACATAAATAGAGGGTATTATGTGCATTAATCCAAATTAAATAAGGATTTTAACCAGGAAAGGATGAATGAAAGGAATCATGATAAAATATATTCTTCTAAAGAGTGATCCATTTTTTTCCAAGATTTTTTTGCAGAAAGTGATATTTGAGAGTTGAGACTTCAATCCTATCTCATTCTTCTATTACCAGGCATGAACCAAACAACAAGGTACAAGGCAGATGTGGTCCAAGTTCTTAGTATTCTTAGTGATTTTGGTTGAATTTGTCAAAGTTAACTGATCAGTTAAAAGACAAATTATAGACAAATTTGTTTTACTTACAAATTATTTGATCTGTTATTGCTAGTGCTTTGCTGACTGGAGTGTTCTCTGGCATTGTAACTCCTCTTCATTCCTCGCTGCTGCTGCTGCTCTGGCACCTTCCAGGCCTGCGCCCACGGATCGATGAAGTACCGAGACATCCTGAATCAACTGGCAACCTCTCCTGCAAAAGATGGAAGAAAAATTCACATGGGAGAGGACATAAGTCAATAATAATAAAAACACATAATGAAATTTGCTTAACAAGACTGAGGTAACAAGAATTTGGAATCTCAAGTCTGAACATTTATCTATTATCTAGCTTGTCTGGAAGAATCCTGTTTCATTTGTTGAACTTTTAAAAATAATGTTAGTAGTTAGTACAAAGTTTATGTATTACCATGTTGTCATTGTAAATCCTTGCCCCCAAATAAAATATCAGCAACAAAACTGATAAAGTAAGATTTTGCTGAAAATGTTTGGACAAAATCTGGACCGTTGCGTTGACAACACTACAGTTTTCTTTAGTAGTTTAGT
>JBAMJV010005781.1:0-37500 GCA_037951105.1 Echinarachnius parma
CTTACATTATATTGTTGAAATAATATGAGGAAAGATATAGATAAATGAAATTGAGCAATTAAAATGGGGTTTCCCTAAGATGGCAAAATCTGAAACTAAAAATTAGGAATACAGAACTATATGTGATCATTCCTAATCAAGCCCAATATTCTTGACACATTTTCATTTTAAATATTGTATGATTGACAACCAAATTGCAATGGAAGAATTTTTCCCAAAGATATTTAGTTTTAGCTCTAATTTTGCCTGCCCATTTATTTTTATTCACAGATGAGACTTCTTCTATTACTCGTGGTGATCATCATCCTGCTAATCGTATTCAGTAAGTACCAACAAACATTCCAAAGCATAAATAAAATGAAATAAAAAAACATATATATGCCTTGCATGCTGTTTACTTTCTTCTGTGTAGTTTGTTATGCATTTATTTATTTTTAAATGTTCATGCAGTTTATTTCTTTAATTATTGTGGTTAAAAAAAAAATATATATTGCACATGGCAGCCAACTGGCAGAATTGAGTAAAACTTGCAAAGGATTCAAAGTAGGCCACACTTGTTGTCGGGATGTGACAAAAATATACTCTGTAATATACTCTGGAACGTGCGCTCTATAAGTAGCCACCATTATTATTAATGTGTTTCTGAATCAGCTTTGCAGGAATAATCTACCCCACCACATTTATATTTCAATTGCTTTTCTTGAAGGTATAGTAATAATCTTTGTTGGGTTTAGATGTGATTGTCTCACCTTCTCTTTTCCATTCTCTCCCCCTCCCTCCCTCTCTCTCTCTCTCTCTCTCATCCAGTTCCAATTATTATTAAGACGGGGAACAACTAGCCAATTCGTCTCAAGTGGAGCAATGTGTTGCCACTGTGGCCTGGAAACGGAACTTATTTGACAGAGACATGACATTGGAGATGGTGCACATTGTTTTTGCTACGCTCGTGGAACTGAAAGTGTCGTTCGAAAGATGAGGAGGAACTACCGCCGGGTAGTCATCTAAAGTGGAGCAAAAATTGTTACCATTGTGTCTGGGTAACAGAACGTATGTCATAGAGACATGAAATTGGAGATGGTGCACATTGTTTGCTTTGCAATTGGACCTTGTCTCGTGGAACTGAAAGTGTTATGGTGGATTAATATTTTGCCTTTTTGTCGTGGAAACAAAACTCATGTGATAGAGACATGACACTGGAGATGGTGCACATTGTTTGCTATGCAATCAGACCAGAGTGAGATACAATCGATTGTAAGTTACGATTGATTGTAAGTCAGCAAATTTGCGCGTTTCAACCAATTAGATTTGCGCATTAAGAACACATTATATGACTTACAATTAATTGTAACTTACAATCGATTGTATCTCTTTCTGCAACGGGGTCTTTGACTCAAGGAACTGAAAGTGCCATTCTAAAGATGAGGAACCAGTGCCATGCAGTAGCCATTTTCTAGGTGTGTACCAAATTAGCAACCAATTGATATTCATTGAGTTGGAAGACGAGGTTCTGTGTTCGATTTATATAGCGCCTGATATGATTGATAATCATATCTAAGCGCTTTCTGGATGTACAATTTTATTACTGTATTTGCCTGTATATAAACCGTACCTGTGTATTAACTGCAACCCCATCTTTAAGTTGTAGTTCCTAAAAAAAAAAATGATGATCAGACTTTACTGGGGATCTGTGTACCATAATTTAACTATAAACATTCCACATTTTCCCCTTTACTTTGCAAAATTATAGCGCACAAAACAGCTCAACTTTAATAGATATTGTATTGTTTCTGATTGGAGCAAAACAACGGATATCCCTATCAAGCTTTTTCCTGCACATTATACAAATTGTGGTAAAAACAATTATTTTCATGAATATAATTTGTCTCTATTTTTGTGTATTAACCGCTCCCCCTTTTTTGCAGTTTCTTCTGTCAGGAAAAAGGTGAGGTTAATACACCAGCAAATATGGTACCTAAGTCTTGGTTGGAGACTACATGTGGGTGAACTGAGCATCGAGTATAGAGTGAACGTGTCCCTTTAACTACTCATAAAATAAGGATCACTTTTTCTATTTATTTTGCTTACTTGTCTATATGCAAGCAGTGATTATAAAAGTTTTTTTTATTTGATTTTTAAGAATGCAAGGCATCTACTTAAACTATTATTTGATATGCAATTCATTAGCAGTATAATGCTATGAGTATGATGTTTAAGTGATGAACATATTCTTTATCTCATTTTTAATCGAGGGTCGATGTGATGGGGTTAGGTTTTGAACTTTATGAATCATCGTCACCGTTGGATTAATTTTTCAGCTATTTTTTCAAAGCTTTTCAATCTTTGCATGTACAATCAAATCAAACCATTAGAAAGGCTTTCTGACAAGCTTTTATTTGATGCCTTGTTCTAACAAATCGGTCAATAATGGGCGAAGATATGATTGTTTCAATTTTACAATCGAAAGTCTTTTACACACATTATGTGAACTTAAAATGCCCATTTCTTCAAAACATGAATTATCGACAAGTGCAGGGTTTTGCTATAGCCGGTCACATATCAGGAAGAGCTGAGACCTCTTTGTAATAACGTTCCACTGTATTGTCATATTGCCATATTTATTGTAAATCTTGTACTCTCTTCCATGATATTATTTAATATTTGCTAGTAGCATGAAATATATAGGGTACACGAGATATGGTGTAATGAAATATTAGGCATTTCTTCTTAGAATGGCCAACCTTATATAGTTTTGCTGAACATGACATTATGTTTACTTATTTATATTTATTATTGATATTATTTCATAAATTGGTTTGACCACACCCCCCCCCCCCCCCCCCCCTGCATACACGTAACCTTTTTATGCTTCTGGATTGACAGAGATTCACCAAACTCGGTTCATGTATGTATCTTTTTCCATGTTTTATTCCTCCACTTGAATTTAAATCTCAATGGCTTCCCCACAAACTCACCCCACATTTTCTCACTTTGTTAATTAAAAACTTGATAAATAATATTACTTTATGAGGGCATAATCAGCTCTAGTGCAGCCCAAGGACACCAAAATCTAATGAATGGCAAATCTTACTTTCCCAATAAGGCAACCAAAATAAACAGTATTTGTTATGATTTTCTTTGGTTTGGACCACTCAATTGTGGTTTTGGGCAAGCACAATTTGACTCTTTTTATCTCAAATTTACTTGCCTTACTGGGCTACCTGTACCAGGTCAGAAATTTAATTTCTAGCATTGGCTCGTGCAATATTTATTTTTTTCTTTCCAGCTATTTGTTTTTATGTAAAGTATGTACAATTCTTCCTATCTGCTATATACGGATTGGCAATGCTGAATCGCTTTGATCATTAAAAAAAAGGGAAAATCTTGAACATTCATTTTTCAGGTGGAGTCGAGACGGCCATTTCCAACTCTACTCATTATAAAATCAATGGTGTTTATCCATTATTTTAATAGATTGTGTGTAGCTTCACACAAGTTTAGCATCAATGGCAGAATTCTTTTGATATTGAAATAACAATAGCGAGCTATTAAATATAGGTTACGATAGTGAAGATTTTGATTCATCCAGGAAAATGTTCATGAAGTTGAAAATTGAATCTAAGCAACTGGACTTGCTATTTGTGGAGTAAAACAGTTTCGCAACCTATCTAGGTTGCTTCTTCAGCTAAACTGGCTTGGGTAGAGAAGATAACTGGGGAAAAGCTGTTAGAGAATAGAGGTTGGAAAGACAAATTTGTTTTGGGATAGAAGCAGAACACAGCTTGCCTGGCGCAAGTGTCCCTTACTTTGCTATTGATTTGTTAATGTTAATGATCGAAGTGCTTCACATTGCCAATTTTTGTTTCACGGGAAAGAATTGTGTCATTACGTTAATATTATATAGGTTACAGAATGCTATGTCTTTCTTTTAATTACATATTATTTATATTGTATATTTTGTTCTTTAAATGATTGGTGCATAGGTTGACTGTTGAATGTTTTGTGCAGTGCTTCTGCATGAGAATTCCTTTTTTGTGGTGATTATGTTTATGCAGTTGAACTATTGAATTTATGCCATGATGAAAACAAATAAAATCTACAATTTTTGTATTTAAACAAAGTAAAATTTGGGCGTCTGATCGTGTCATCTTTTCAACTGTACAGCGAAATTCAAGATGCAGTCAAACCGGTCTATAGTGTCCTCCAAAAAAAAAAATCCCTTACAGAAAAACGATTATGTAATAAAATAATATAGCAGCCACCTGCATAATATTTGCCACTATGAAACTTTTATGAACTACTTTCCATTATGTGGCAACTATATATACACAGGTTTAGCTAAATATAGCCTCGAGTCAAGGCTTTATGTAGCTGCCCTATTCCCAGTTTGACTGCTGTACAACCTCGGGCATGCCACACATAGTGCAGGAGTCTTGACGAAAGGCTCGGCTGATTTAGCCTTAATAAGGACACAGAGGCACTAGTTAAGACTTTCTTTATCACATATTTTAATATGACCTGTAAGGGAATGCAAACATAATTTATATTCTTTTGTTTACATGTTATTCTAAAGAAAGTGGAATTTTCTGAAGTGGAGTAATTTGAAGTCGATCGACCTGATGAAATAACAGTAATTCAACATTATTCACAATTTCAATCTAGGTAAAACAAAATGCATTTCCAACATCAGAAATTCTTCATTAAAGAGTTAAAGTGGAGTAATTAGAAGTCAATCAACCCAATGTTATAACGGTAATTAATACTTGTAACATTCATTGTCGACAATTTTGTGCCATTAAAGAGTTAATTAATGGAATTTTATGACCATGTCCTGACCTGGGCCCCATGATTAACGTATCAATGATTTACTATACATCAATCGTACAATCGGTTGATTGATTGTGAATCTTTATTTTAAAGGGGCCAGACATGACCATGAAAATAATTTGTTTCAAATGATGATAGTTTTTGAAAAAAAACGATAGGTTTAATAAATTCAACCGGAATATTACTAAAAATGACATGTAGTTTTGGATAAAGTGTGTTTCAAAACAGTTTTGTGTCAACAATGCACAACCAACCAATATATTGGCACTGTCTTATATTGTGTTACAGTTTTAGCACAATTTAGAAACTGTATGTTTGTACAGATTGCATCATTTCAAAATAGTTTTGTTGCATTATTTCAAGTTAGTTTGCTACCAATGCACAACCAATATTTTGACACTCCCTTTATATAAATCCCGTTCATAGTTTTAGCACAATGTGTATTTGCACTTGCATTATTACCAAATCATTTTTATATTTTGTTATCAAATAATCATTTGGTGGGATGCGATGAAGCTTTTTCAAACATTTTGACCCTGTTTAAAGTATGGAATTTCCTTTTAAAAAAGAAAGTTGATGGGACTGTCACTGCCCATAGTAAATATATATCCATGGGATTGATCATTAGCCTTACAACTATATATATGATTATATAACCACACTTTCACTGTCTCACAAAGGGTACAATACATTCAAGAAGCATAAAGGGGGAAAAGGGAACAAATACACTATTATGATGAGATTTCTAAACAGTAAATATATATTATATCTTAAATTATTTCATCAATCAACTACAGTAACCATAACGTCTACCACTAATGCTTTAAGTATAATGCCTGAATGTGTTTTTGTTTTTTTAATACATCAAGATCTAAACATTAGGTAAGATTCAAAAGATGGAAAACAATTTCAAATTTTCACAAATAAAGAGCTCCCTTCCAAAAGGGGCTAAAGCCGATTTCAACCAAATTTGACTGGTCATCATCATCTGAACATTGGTCAGGCTATCCACCGAGAAAACATTAGATTGAAGAAAAAACCCAGATAAGCAGTAACAAAGTGACTGTACAAACTTGGGACCCCAAAACCCCCCCAAAAGTCAACAGTATGGATGGATCTACCAACTTTTGGAAAGGAACTCTTCAACTATACATAGCATGCGTTCTACTACTGCCTTTTACCAGTATATTATAATGTAATCATAATACATAATATTGATAGGTACATGTATAGACGATACCTGTAAAGCTATACACTGCAGTATGCTATGCTATGGTTTTATCCAACGTATGTTGTAAAACACATATTACAAATTAAAAGACATCCTGTTAATTCTTAAATCTAATATACATGTACATCATCACCTGGCATTACACTGGGCATATTTATTGCACATTTTAAAAATAAAAGTTACTAATCACAATGGTATGTATTCTAGAAACAGCAAAACCAAAACACGTTTATCAAATAGTAGATACAGATTACAGAATTTGATCGGGCATCCAACCATTCGCTTTCATGTGTTGAGATAAGTATTTGATTATAAGCACCAAGTTGTCACTTAAACTGTCAATATTTTACGCAAGTAGCGTCTCAGCTTTGAATCGCATTACAAATTTTGAGAAACAACATTTGTGAATTGTTTGCCTGAACTAAAACGGGCAGTCACCTTTGTTTAAAAAATTACTTCCAAAAAATGTGTGAAATTTGTATTCCCTGTGAAAAAACACAACCGAGCTGAAGTTGCTCACGATTGGATACCCTTCTTAGAAGTAAACACGTCAAATCTGTCACAATATATTATGTTCTCACTAAGTCTACTAACTTATGCATAGAGTAGGATAGATAGATAGATATTAAAGACTCATCTTTATATTTTATACACAACTTTGTATAACACGCAATATGTAGCACGTCTAGTTTGATTCATGAAAGTAACACATTTTTACACCTAAGTACCGCTATTTCATTCAAAATACAAGTTTACATTCCTATTCCAATATCATATTTCATATGAAAACATGTACCCTACTACTGCAAGCCTTCACAATAACCTTTTTTTTGTACTGGCCCAATCGAGCAAGTTACATCATAAACGTTGAAATTGTTCTTGGCCAAAGAGAAAATTTACTTGCCCGCTTACTTCTAGATTCTCCTCTGGTAGTTGCAGAAATATCAGTTACCCGATAGTGCAACCCAAAAAGACCATTTACAAAACGTTAGTGCTAGTGTCGAGCCCTGCCTACTGAATGTTTGTAATCCTCACACACCGAAACGTTCAGCAAATAATCACAATTTGAACTAAAAACCAAGAAGCAAAATAAGGGAAAACCAGGCTACCTTATGAAATAGTCATTAAAACCAATTCAAAAAGTGCCAACAGAATTACACCAAAAAGAAACCATGCGGAATGTCAGAAAACTTAACAATTATACATTTGAAATGATGATTAATGTTAACATTTAGCTACTTCTTTAATTTCACAGTAACACCAAACTTAACATGAGTGTACAGATTATTGCTAGTTAAAATTTGTACAATTTAAGCCAACAGCAGTGAACACAAATTTAAGAGATTGAAAGAGTTGTGCACATGGTCGCAAAATCGTTACTGCTGGGGCCTCAAATACAAGCAAAATTGCCCCCTCTTCAAATGTTGACATCCTAAACAGATTTTAGGAAGGAAAGACTTGATGTGTAGAATATTATGTATGAATCTTGTAACTTATCTAGTTTATCTTTTTATGTGTTAACCACTAATGAAATTAGTTTTGTTTACTCTCTTGAGATGAACCAAAAAAAAGAAAGAAAAAAAAGATCAGTTAGCAATACAAGAAAGAAGACCGGTTACATGTGTAACTTTGAAAGCATAAAATGTGGCAACGACTGCTTATATTCCCACGTACGTACAATCTCCCTTACTCTTTTCAATCAAATATCATATTTCAATTTTTCAACAATCGGTGTCCATTTCTATAATATACAAAGACATACACATAAATCACTCGTATATATATTATATACTTCACACATTTGGCTTATATATTTACATACACAATATTGAGTACAACTAAGTAATTTTTGTACATACCTGTATATGGCAGAGGGGAGAAAAAATTACCAAAATGACTGACCCATCAACGGGAAACAGGGTACACCCTAAATAAATGCTAAAATGAGTTGAATACGAACGTCCACACCACACTCAATACTTGGTAAATAAATACTGTACAAACGTACTTCTATGAGTGGTTGAAGAACTTAGCACAAATTGATATATTTTTAATGTTAAAACATCGCCCTATCGCAGTCAATGGACCATACTTACCGTACGGACAACTATTCATGAAGGGAAAATAATCAACTCTGGAATTTGTAAAAATGTCTGCAATTTTTATCCAGATGGTGGAGATTAAATAAACATTATTTTATTTCCGTGCAAAAGGCATTACTGACTTCAAATATTAAGTGCCATTGATGCCAATTAATTGTAATAATGTTTTTCATTCTATTTCTGACAATAATAACGTGTATAGAAAACAGAAATATGAACCTTCATATTACATTACGGGTACAAGATACTAGCTTTCAATGTACTGATTTTCCCCCCATTTTTTTCATAGTAAAAACTTAATATTAAAATGTACACTTTGGTATAAATGAGTTTACATTATGCAAACGTTGCCTCATTCAAAGAAAAGTTAGAAAAACAAGTAAAAGATGTACACTGTGGTTTCAACAGATATTTTTCTTTCTTCTTACTGTATATTGGAATGCAAATTTGTGGCCTTCAATCCAACAAAATACGACAATATGACTTAAAATTTACCTTTTATAGTAGGCAACTCTCTACATACATGTCATGACTTCATTCACAATAAGTTATAAACTGCAGACTATATATAGGATTCTTTATATAGATACACACATGGCTATGTACAAGGATAAATGAGATCTATGTCAATACATGAGGGGGTTACTGTTCTTATAACTGGAATGATACATTTTCATATTTTTTTGTTATGACAAAGGGAGAGTTCAGTAGTATTTTTTATAATAGAACTTCTCTCTAGATTCTACAAACAAAGTCTTGATCACAATATATATATCACAAATTTAAAACAATCGGGGGAAATTCTTAGGGCACGAGGAAAGGACTTTTCTTGTCCTTGACCTTTCCTCTCTACTCTATAGAGGGCGTTTTTATCAGGATAAAACACAAGGAAAGAACTCTTGGGGTTTGCTATACAGCACTGACGTGTCCCGTCGGCAATCAAACAATAAGCCCATGATAGATCGGTCCATTTTCCGATCCTTCTTATCATTTTTCCTAGACCCTACTCAATAAACACAATAAAAAACAATTAGGGAAAGAACTTTGGGGTTTGCATTTTTATACAAGTTGATATGTCCGTGGTCTGTCAATCATAAGCCCATGCTTGATTGGTGTCCATTTTCCGAACCCTCTGCCTCTCCGTACTGTACCATTGAACAATGATTATAATGTGGTTTTGGTGTTAATTAGCTTTCCTCCATTGGCAGTATATGGCTAGTATGCTCCCTGGGGAGTTGAAAGAGTATGCAGTATCACTGTGTGGGTTTGAACTGCAGCTGATGACCACAGGTAAATAATAGTACCAGGATTGTCACATCCCGACAGACATGTGCGCTATATAAGACACGAGTCCACTTATATTATACTCATTATTATCATTATTTTTTATCCTTATTACACGTTAAATGGGCCTATTGTACTCAGAGGGCTCAGATCATGGACGAAGCGCTATGGCTCAACCGGTTTAGTTACTGCTGAGCTCTCGCAGATCGCTCAGGAATCCCTCGGGTGTCAGAATGTGAGTTGAGCCTGGAATGAAAAAGTAAGAGAAATAGAAAATACTGGTTAAAGGAGAACTCATTTTTATTATTTGCATTATTATCATCATGATCATTACGATCATAACCAACACAATCATCATGATCATTATCATCATCATCATAACGATCATGATGATGATCATCATCCTAACGATCATGATCATCTTTGACGTCGTCATCGCCACCCTTGTCGTCGCTACTGTCGTCGTCATCGTCGTCGTCGTCATCCTCATCCTCATCATCATCGTCATCATCATCATCATCATCATCATCATCACCACCACCCCCACCACCACCACCACCACCATCATCATCATCATCATCATCATCATCATCATCATCATCACCACCACCACCACCACCACCACCACCATCATCACCATCATAGTGAACTCACCGATGTAGACTTCCCACTTGTTGTACGCTGGGTCCTTGGTCACCTCATAGGCAGCCCTCATCTCAGAGTAGGACACGCCCCCCATCACAAATACGATGAGGCGGGGGCCAGTCTTGTAGTCCAGGGGTCCGCGGTCCTTGTGCCAGTTACCGTAGCGAGCGCTGCGTTGGAATGACCAAAGGTAAAGAGGCTTAACATTAATGGTGGTTGAAATAATAGGTCTACCGACCATGAACAAGAACATGTTACCCATTGACAACAGTGCCTGATATATCTATTATATATATATTTATTTATTTATATACTTTTTTATTCATTCCCCACTCATGGGATGGATTGCCCTTGTCAGCTGCACACGTGTTTATTAAAGGGATCCAAGAGTAGGGTCTTTGACAATACTGTACAAAGTGCTTGTTCTGTCAGTACAACTATACTAGCAGAAGCACCATGAGTAATCACTCTAAGCTTTGAGGCATTCAGTATTTCCATATGTTGTTTATATGTTTCAACTTACTGCAAATTCATATCACATGTATTGTACTTTCCCTTTAAATGTCATTTCATTTGTATAAATCTATGACTGTGTATGTCATTTCGTATTTTTATGCCTCAACATTTTTGGAAATAAAATAATTGAAATGAGTAATTACTCAGTGCTCGACGCTAGCACTCGCCCCTAGCACTCGCCCCATGGCTCCGGGCAAGTAAAAATTGGTGTCGGGCAAGGTAAATATCATAGATTGTCTGGTTTTCTTGCTCAATCGGGCAATTGTTAAACTACGAGAGAACAATGTAATTTCACATGTGTCAATCTCAGCGAGAAGTAAGAGGGCAAGTCAATTTCATATTGGGGCAAGTAAAATGTCAAAATGTATGATTTTAGTTGCCCCAACGGGCCAGTACAGAAAAAAGTTAAAGGGATCTAGTAACTAGTAAAAGTGGTGAATGGTTGATTCAATGTATATTGTTGTTATCTGATATGTCCACTGGCTATTGTGTGAAAATTTCAAGTTAAATGGACGTTATATGGCCGAGTAATGCGCAAAAATGCAAAGTGATGTTCACTAACTCATTGCACCGACTTTGTACACGGTTTCGACGATCAAGTGGATATTTTAACATCTGAATACTTCAATCGTAAATATCTTTTTACCAAAAGGGAAATTGAAAAACCGAAACCTGTCCCATGCTTTTTTTTGTTAATACAAACACAACAAGGTATCAGAGAACCGCTAGAGTTCCAATTGGATTTTGAGGATTTGGAAAATGTGAAGTCCTTTTAATGTTGAGGCTTGAATTACCTCTTTGGGCCTGCGGCGCCCAAGCTGCCAGTGTTGTTTCGTCCGGACAGGAATGGATAGTAGCTTTCCATCAGCTTGTTAGCAATGGCATCCTGTTAATGTAGAGGAAAGAGAGATAGAAAAAGAAATTTAGATAAATGTGACCGGCTATAGCAAAACCTGGCACTAAATTTTCACACCTTTAAAAAGGCCTCATCACAAGCTTACATTTGATCCTTTGTTCTAACTAATTGGTCAATAATTGGCGAAGATATGATTGTTTCAATTTTACAATCATAGGTCTTTTACACACATTGTGTGAACTTAAAATGCCCATTTCTTCAAAACATGAATTACCGACAAGTGCCGGGTTTTGCTATAGCCGGTCACAAATGGTAGTGCGATAAGATTCAATATAAGGATAATTGGTGTTTTTTTGTATTCCTAAAAATAAAAAGTCTGAATTTGGATACTACGGAGGATTTAGTCTCCGAATTTGGATACTCTTGACTACGGTCGAAAGCGTCTACAGACTCTTTAAAATTCAATCTTAAGTATCTCCTTAATAAGGGAGACATTTGAAAAATAAAAACAGATTTTATTCTTCTGTCACCATAAGCCAAACAACAAGGTATAAGAGAAGTGTGAAAGCTCCAAGTGATTTTGGTTGAATTTTCACAAAGTTAATGGATCACTTTAACCCTATCTTAACTGGGGGGGGGGGGGGGGGGGGGGGGGGGGTCAATTTGACCCCCCCTCGACTTTTTGCGCGATAATTCCGCAACGCGTGCAGATATTGCCACGCGACTTCATGAGTTTTTTTCATTGAAGTCTTGCGCAACTTTTGAGACCAAATTTGCGACGATCAGATATACCGTTTGTAAAGTCACGTGACTTTTCATAAGTGCTCATCGGCCCAAAAATCGCTAAATTTTGTGATTTGTTTACAAATCCAATGGAAATTGATTTTTTTCTAGAATAGACAAAACCTTCATTATTTTTCATTCTAATCACTGCAATCATTTAATTTTGGGCTAAAAATGGTTGGATAATGGTCAATAATTTATTCCATTGAAAAAAACAATAAAAAACATAAGTCGAAAAAACAAAGAAATACATAAGAAATAAAAAAAAGAAATACATAAAGAAATTTTTTTTTTTTTGAAAACCTGTTAATTAAGTCATAAAGAATAATCATGCACAAAATTAGCATATTCTGAGCATAATTTAGTGATTTACAGACAAAAAGAGGATTTCTGCATAAATTAGCATACTTTGCTAATTAATATAGTGCATAATTTGCATATTTATCATTGGATCGTTTAAACGAAAACATGAACGCGTCGCTAATACTTCAATGTACCTCCATGCAAAATTTTGCGTGAATCGGACAATCGGTCTTCGAGATCTTAGGGGGGGGGGGGGGGTCAAATTGACCCCCCCCCCCCCCCCATAAAAACCTGGTCTGAAATAGCCCAGTTAGAATAGGGTTAAGTTACAACCTAAATAGTCCAGCCAAAACATATTTGATTGTTGATTTCTTTGATGACCGGTGTCCATCGAGACATCCTGTACGTCTGTTCTGTGATGTGCTCTTTACGTGGCCAACTGCTTGCTAGTGACTTGATGCAAGATCTACATTAGATATTGAATCTAACCTCATTCGTTACCCAAACTCTCAAAACCCTAACCATTAACCTAGCTCTAACCCTAAGCAACAGCCCTATAAGAATGTCCAGCCTAGACTAAGAGCTACGTGATCATTGGCTAACCTCCATGATGTCTTTGATGACCGGTGTCCATCCAGACATCTTGTATGCCTGTTCAGTGATGCGCTCCTTACGTGGCATCTGCTTGCCAATGACTTGATATTTCCTAGCTGCACATTGAAGCTAATATTATTTAATCTTCTAACTAGCTCTAACCCTCAGCCACATTCTCTAAGAATGTCTAGCCTAGTCTAAAATCCACGTGACAATTTACTAACCTCCATGACGTCTTTGATGACCGGTGTCCATCGAGACATCCTGTATGTCTGTTCTGTGATGCGCTCTTTACGTGGCCAACTGCTTGCTAGTGACTTGATGCAAGATCTACATTAGATTACCCAAAACTCACAACACCCTAACCATTAACCTAGCTCTAACCCTCAGCAACAGCCCTATAAGAATGTCCAGCCTAGACTAAGAGGCGAGCTATGTGATAATTGACTCACCTCCATGGTGTCTTTGAGAACTGATGTCCATCGAGTCTGATCAGTGATGCGCTCCTTACATGGCATCTGCTTGCCAATGGCTTTATATTTCCTAGCTGCACATTGAAGCTAATATTATTTACTCTTCTAACTAGCTCTAACCCTCAGCCACATCCTTTAAGAATGCCTAGCCTAGTCTAAAATCCACATGACAATTGACTAACCTCCATGACGTCTTTGATGACCGGTGTCCATCGAGACATCCTGTATGTCTGTTCAGTGATGCGCTCCTTACGTGCCATCTGTTTGCTCTTGCGTGCTCTTGTCTAAATGGTGAAAAGGACAAAGAAATGCAATCAAACATCTTCATTCAAAAATGTGTAGATTTAAAGGGATCTAGTAACTTTGTTGACATGTGCAAAAAGTGATGAGTGTTTGATACAATGTAAATTCTTGTTATATGATATGTCTGTCCACTGGGTGTTGTGTGAAAATTTCAAGTTAAATGGACGTTATATGGCCGAGTAATGAGCAAAAATGCAAAGTTATATTCACTAACTCATTGCACTCACTTTGTACACGGTTTTCGCGTTCCATTGGATAATTTAACATCTGAACACTTCAATCGTAAATATCTTTTTAACAAAAGGGGAATTTGAAAAACCAAAACCTGTCCCATGCTTTTATTGTAAATACGAATACAACAAGGTATGAGGGAACCGCTAGAATTCTAATTGGATTTTAAGGATTTGGACAATGTTACTTAGTCCCTTTAAGAAAAATATCAAATCAAGTACCTGGTATATCATTTTTTAGTAACAAGCATCAAAGCAATGCTAGAAATTTCTAATAAGTTTTTCTTTGGTCTCAAGTTGGGCAAGTGAAATCATGAATTCTCTAATATTGGTGTCCTAAAATCTTAAATTTACGTGGGCCCCAACCTGAATCTGGTGGCCCCCCAAATGATACAAAATTACGCTCAGGCAAGTAAAATTTTAAAAGAATTTTAGTGGTCCTGGGCCAACGCCGAGCGCTGAATAAGTTGTTGTTCTGGGGCATTACCACATCGCAATGTGAAAGAAAACAAAAGTGCAAATCAAAAGTAATAGAGCCTGAATGCAAACATTTACAGAATTAATGTTAACTTTAATTTATACTGTTTTTTATTTCCAAAGTCATTAAATAAAATCTTTTTGAGAAGTGTTTCTGTAAATTTCAAACAAATTCACCATGAATAATACAACTATTATGATAACAATACAATTCTTATAAAGGGCATAATAATAAAATAGCATATTCTCTATGCCCTTTCCAGATAATGAACATATTATGTACTTAGAATTAGATAATGAACTTCTTATGTACTTAGAAATTAAAAAAATACATTACATTTCATAATACCAATCGATGGAAACATTACTCAGTTATTACATACAATAGGTATATCAATCAACAGGCACACATGTCAAGTTTACTCACGTTGTGAATGATCTGCACTCCCAGCTGGGCCATGTTGTTGACAATGGGTCTGTCTGACTCTGGGATGGCCGCGTGCTGAATCAGCTTGTTCAGATTCTCCTCCGTGATTCCCACTTTACCGTCTGAACACAATACAAAACAAAACATTCATCAGTTCAGTCCAACCTGTGTATAGTGAACTGAACACCATAGGGAAACAAGAGAGGTGGCCACTGTAGACAGGTGACAGAGTCTGTCTGTCTGTCTCTGGGATGGCGGCGTGCTGAATGAGCTTGTTCAACTTCTCCTCCGTGAATCCCACTTTACCATCTGAACACAATACAAAACAAAACATTCATCAGTTCAGTCCAACCTGTGTATAGTGAACTGAACATCTTAGGGAAACAAGAGAGGTGGCCACTGTAGACAGGTGACAGAGTCTGTCTGTCTGTCTCTGGGATGGCGGCGTGCTGAATCAGCTTGTTCAGATTCTCCTCAGTGATTCCCACTTTACCATCTGAATATAGTTTAAAACAAAATGGTTATCAATACAATCCAATCTGTGTATAGTGAACACCTAAGGGAAACAAGAGAAATGGCCACTGTAGACAGGTGACAGAGTATGTCTGTCTCTGGGATGGCGGCGTGCTGAATCAGCTTGTTCAGATTCTCCTCCGTGATTCCCACTTTACCATCTGAATATAGTTTAAAACAAAATGGTTATCAATACAATCCAATCTGTGTATAGTGAACACCTAAGGGAAACAAGAGAAGTGGCCACAGACTGTAGACAGGTGACAATCAACTTGTTCAGATTCTTTTTCAGTGATTTTCACTTTACCATCTGAATATAATAGTACAAAACAAAGGTTATCAATAGAATCCAACCTAAGTATAGTGACCACCTAAGGGAGACATGGCCACTGTAGACAGGCGACCTCTACAGATGCGTTTCTTTTTTCTTTCTTTTGCAAGGGATCTCTTTGGGGAGCCACTATAGGGGATTACTTTTGACTGCCATTGTAGACAGGTGGGCACTAAGACAAGTTTGGCAGTATGTTGGGAAAAACAGAAGTCTACCAATTCATATTAAATCTTGAAAAAGTGATTGTTTCTGTTTAGACAACCGTTGAGCAATTTTGTTTGGGTAGATTTACTTGCCCAAATAGTCTGGAACGAAATTATGTAGTACTCTGATCAGGACCTATATGCTGACGAAGTCTTATGAGAAGCCAAATCGGGCCAACAAGTTTTTCACACATTTGCGGAGTCATAATAGGTGTTTTTCGATTGCACACCAACTAGGACACGAGGACATCATGAGTCAAGTCGGTACGCATGCCCACGTCATCTTGTCCTCTACCAGATGCATGGATGGCAAAATCCACAATCTGGCGTTCGAAAGTCTGGTACCGAGACGAGATGAAGGGCTGTGCACTGCTTGCCAAGCAGAGCTACCAACATCGAAATTCAAAAATCTGGAAGATTTATGCAAATTATCATAAATCAGGAAGTTATCTATCATATGCATACAACCTACTGACAACCATCTTGCAATAATCAGGGAGATTGGCTGATGGGATGAAATATGATGCATTGATCTTGGGACTGTTTTGAGGGAGTTTCCTGCGAAATCAGGGAGACTTAATAATAATAATAATAATTAGCCATTTTTATATAGCGCATAACATATAGTGATTAAACATGTCCCTATGCGCTGTAAAGAAAAAAAGACAACAAAAAACAAAATACACGATGTACTGGGTTTCAAACAAAAATGCATTAATTAAATGTTAAATAAGTGCGTCTTTAATGCAGTCTTAAACTTCTCAATGGTATCAATATTTTTCAGATGTTCCGGGAGATTGTTCTATAAGGTTGAGGCAGTGTGAGCGAAGCTGCGTTCGCCATATGACCAGGTCAAAACTAGTGGAATAACAAATAGTTTTTTCTTATTGGAACAAAGATTTCTCGGTGGTGTGTACAATGTAACCAGCTCTTTTAAATAAGATGGCTCTGTCAAAGCATGTCCCCACTTTACATAGTGGATGGACAATTGAGAAATAAAGCCCCTAATATTAAAGTGTTGACCATACCCATACCATTCTTGCTGATGATGTAGAGGAGAATGATGCGCAGCTTGTCGTATGCGGAGACCTTGGCGTCCAGCAGGATGGGTACGATGTTGCGCATGTGATCCTTGACCTTCTCTCCCTCGTAGTCCATGCCCATAGCCAGATCCTGTTCCACACGCACCAGCTTGTCTACGTTGTTCTTGTACTGGTTCATGCACTCTTCTGCTAGCTTCAACTGAGTCGTGTACTGTGAAACAACAATATTAATGAAAATGATTGGTATTTTGTTAACAAGATGTTGTTCATTTAATGTTTTGTTTTCGTCACGATCAATATCCATAGCCAGATCCTGTTCCACACGCACCAGTTTGTCCATGTTGTTCTTGTACTTGGTTCATGCATTCTTCTGCTAGCTTCAACTGAGTTGTGTACTGTGAAAAATAAATATTGATTTTTTTAGTGACCAATAAAGAGTTTCTAGCTTACTTTTAGTGGCCAAATGAAATTTCAGGCGGCCATTGGCATGGTGGCCACTGCTAAGGGCGAGACCTAATTAATGAAAATGATAGGTGTTATAAAGTTGACATGATGTTGCATTTAGTGATCTTACTCTTCATGATTCATGCCCATAGCACCAACTTGTCTATGTTGTTTTTGTATTGGTTCATGCATTCTTCTACAAGTTTAAGCCGAATTGTGTACTGTGTAACAACAGTAATGACAATGATTGGTTTTAATTCAAAAGAT
The DNA here is from genome assembly GCA_037951105.1 of Echinarachnius parma. Taxonomy (NCBI): domain Eukaryota; kingdom Metazoa; phylum Echinodermata; class Echinoidea; order Clypeasteroida; family Echinarachniidae; genus Echinarachnius; species Echinarachnius parma. Next base: position 17,850 of record JBAMJV010005781.1, read on the forward strand.
GTTGCTCATTTGATATTTTATCAGTGCACGATTCATGCCCATAGCCAGATCCTGTTCCACAAGCACCAACTTGTCTACGTTGTTCTTGTATTGGTTCATGCATTCTTCTGCTAGCTTCAACCGAGTTGTGTATTGTGAAACAAAATTTATGACATTGATTGGTATTTAGTGTACAAGTTGTTGCGCATGTGACCATTCTCTTCATGTTTCATGCCCATAGCCAGCAATTGTTCCACATGCACCATCTTTTCTATGGTGTTCTTGTATTGGTTCATGCATTCTTCTACAAGTATCAGCTGAGTTGTGTACTATGAAATGTACTAATGATTGGTTTTAAAGGGCAATGAAACTATGGCTTTCGGTTATTATTATCGTTTAGAAGGTGAACAGACATTTGATTTGATACATAACTTGGCAATTTTGGCCTCCTGGATCCCATGAAATCATTACGTGAACATACTCACATTTTACTAATTCTTACGGCGGCAAAAGATTATGGGAGCGGCCATGTTCTTGTAATTACCCGACATGCTTTGCAAACTCTGACGTATGTGCTACGGGCCGAACAAAAAGCTTTTCACTGATTTGAGAGCATCTACAAGTATTCAGACAATGGTTTCCATTGGTGCTATTGAAATGCATTAGTGCATATCATTGACCGTTAGTCCGCACAAACCTAATAATGGCAGCCTCCAGTGTTCGCGTGAATAGCGGTATACCCGAAAGAGTTTTCACATATTTCTTCCGAAGCAGAAATCTGACTCGGAGTAATGTTACATATAATAAACAGGCATATTACGATGTATAAAGTAGGATAAACTCTATTCTTGAGTTGCATTGCCCTTTAAGTTAACAAGATGTTGTGCCTGTGATCTTGCCTTTCTTCATTATGCATGCCCAGAACTTTACTTTTAATTTCATGTGTTATTTCAAGACTGCACATAATATATATATGTGCAGATGTAAAAGTAATATGTGCAAGAATTCAAAGTAGAAATGGGATTTTACCTTTCTCAATTCCTTTTGGTACTGGGGCATCTTCTTGATCATCAGCGTCAGCTCCTTGACACTCGTCTAAAAACAAAGCAGAAAACAAATGATTAATCAATTACCTTAGAGAACCTGGTGGGCACTGTATTAGTAGGGAACCGGTTAAGAAATTGTTAAAATAGGTGCAATGCTTTAAAAGCATCTAATCAAGTCCATTTACAATGTCTGGCAAGACTGAAACAACTTTTGTTTCTATCAGTATTAATGCAGCTCTTACAGAAGACGATTATATCATTTTGACATCAAACATGACAAAGTTCAAGTAATCAAAATAATTACAACATTTCACTGGTCTCTGTAGGCGAATAAATATCTCTGGGTTTGAAATGTTTGAACGGATTTTAGAAATATTGTTTTAAAGTGATCCATTAACTTTAAATTTTCCCCAATGTTATATACGAGACTTCAATCATATACCAATTTCATTGTAAGATTCTTGAGAATGATATGCAAGATTTTCATAGAAAAGGACTACTGTTTACCTAGTGCAAACAGAGCAAATCAAGGTCTAATTTTATCTCGATTGTTCATGCGAAGTATTCAAAATCGGATACCATGGGTGATTGGGTATCATACTTCAGAAACTCTACGGTCAAAAGCATCTACAGCAATTTGCATTCAATCTTAAATATCTCCATTATCAGGGAGACATTTTATAAATCAAAACCCATTTTCATTCCTCTGTTGCCATTAGCCAAACAACTAGGTACAATAGAAGTGTGAAAGCTCCAAGTGATTTTTTGCAGAATTTTACAAAGTTAATGGATCCCTTTAAAGGGACTTAGTAACATTGTCCAAATCCTCAAAATTTACTTGGAACTCTAGTGGTTCCCTCATACCTTGTTGTACTTGTATTAACAATAAAATCATGGAACAGATTTTTTTTTTTTTTAATTTCCCTTTCGTTAAAAAGATATTCACGATTGAAGTGTTCAGATGTTAAATTATCCACTGGACCGCGAAAACCGTGTACAAAGTGAATGCAATGAGTTAGTGAATATCACTTTGCATTTTTGCTCATTACTCGGCCATATAACGTCCATTACTCCATTTAACTTGAAATTTTCACACAACACCCAGTGGACATATCAGATAACAACAATATACATCGTATCAACCACTCATCACTTTTTGCACATGTCAACAAAGTTACTAAATCCCTTTAAATACCTTGTCTCCTCCTGATCCCATCTTTTTCCCCTGTGCAAACTCCTTGAATTTCTGTGTCACAGTCCTGAAACATGAGAGAGATAGATAGATAGATAGAAGGAACAAAATGAACGAGATATCAAACAGCTTCTACACATGTTTTCAACTATAGACATCACATTGGTCGTCATGACCATCATTAACATACATTTCATCAATTTCATTTCGACCATCATAATCAAATTAAAGAACACATTTTTAAGAGTTATGTTTCAAAAAGTTTTGGAAGAATTTACTTTTACTCCGGATACTGTCAAAAGAACATAAAACTGGCTTATTTTAGGTTTTGGGCTAGTTCGGAATAGGTATCGAACACTGCTTCTAAACAATTGTTCAACTACATGTAAGCAAATGCTGTAATCACCATAGACATCAAATTCATTTTCGGCATTATCATCGTCATGACCACCATTGACATATATTTCATTAATTTTTATTTTCACCATCATAATCAACACCTTCCTTATTCTCATCACCATTATCAAAATGATGATTCCATTTGTTTGACTGGAACCCATTCCTTCTTCAGAAAAGATACATTTATTACTTTAGAAATATAATCACCAATATCACCATCATTGTCATCATCATCATCATAACTGTTACCACCACTACAACCGCAACCATCACCATCATCCTCCTGATCAACATAATTGTTGACGTTGTCATCATCATCATCATCATCATCAATGCCATCATTGTCAGCATCATCACCGCCACAATCATCACCACCATCACTATCATCCCCCTCCTGATCATCTTTCCTACTCACTGTGAGACGACAGCGATGTGCTGATGCCGGAGTCCAACCCACATCTCATCATTCTCATCCAGCAGGACCTCACAGTCTGGAGCACTGCCTCCTTGCTGCTCATATCTGTACACACACAAAAAAGAGGGAGAAATATATTGTAAGACATTTTATCTTTTTTTCACTGCCTCCTTGCTGCTCATATCTGTACACACAAAAACAAAAAGAGGGAGAAATATATTGTAAGACATTTTCAATCTTTTTTTCACTGCCTCCTTGCTGCTCATATCTGTACACACAAAATAGAGGGAGAGAAATAAATTTTAAGACATTTTCTTTTCTTTTTTTCTCATACTGCTGCCCATATCTGACCAACAAAAAGAGAGGGAGAAAACAAATTGTAACACATTTATAGTGTAAGGCACCTTTCCCTAAAACCATATCTGATGACAATAAAAGGGGGAACATACTGAGTAAGACATCTATTTGTTTTTCATACTGCTGCCCATATCTGACAACAAAAAGATAGGGAGAAAATAAATTGCATTATAAATTGCATTGTATTTGTTCATACTGCTGTCCATATCTGACCACAAATAAAGGGAGAAAATAAATGGTAACACAGTAATTTTTTTTCTCATACTGCTTCCCATATTTCACTAAATTTTATTATTCTGTTATCATAAGCCAAACAATAAGGTACAAGGGAAATGTTTGGTTGAACTTGACTTAATATAAGAATGTATCGTTTTAACGGTAAACAGGCAAATTTGCATGCAAGTCATCAAAGTCACATCCTTACCTGTAGACGTCGTTCTCGATAGGCAGCAGGTCGTACGCCATGGCCTGGTAGGTCAGTTCGTGGAGGAGGGGCGATACTGGGTCGAAGCCGCGGTCGATGACCAGGAGCTGTGATCGTCGCTTCTCGGGCCCCTCGCCCATGCTGGGGTCATCGGCCTTGTAGGCATCCAACTTGCTCTGGATGGTGTGGGCAAACTCCATGTTACGGTCAAACTCACTGTAGCAGAAAAGGACAAAAAGGAGAAAATCATTTAAAGCATCTATAGAAAACATATAAACGTTCTGACGAACTGACTAAATTAGCCTCACTACTCTCATTACATGTTATGATCATGCTCACTCTATTAAAGAAGGACATAAAGAAGAGAGTGTTGTAAATATTAGTGAACCATAAGAAGAAAGGAATGCAGAAAATATTGGAGAAAACAAATTTCTCTTGACAACATATAATAGGGTTAAAGGGATCTAGTAACTTTATTGGCATGTGCAGAGGTATAATGTGTAGTTTTGTGATTTGCTTTGTACTGTGATTATTGTGTGAACATTTCATGTTAAATGGATGTTAGATGACCGAGTAATGAGCAAAAACGCAAAGTGATATTTGCTAACTTATTGCACTGACATTGTACACAGTTATGACTATCCAGTGGATAGATACAAATCTGAACACTTCAATCATAAATATCTTTCTAATGAAAGGGAAAAAAAACAAAAAACAACCTGTTCCATGCTTCTATTGGTAATGCGAATACAACAGGGTATGATAGAACCACTAGATTTCTAATTAATTTTTGTGGATTTGGACAGCGTTACCAGATCCCTTTAAATCTAATTTTAAGAATGAAATCCTTACCTTCTGTATCGAATGGCCGGGTACTCTCCCAGCGTTGCACAGAGTGTGGCAATCTGTTCCGCCATGCGCTCTACGTAGTAAGCCCGCACTGACTGACGACTCGGGTTGTAGAATATGTTAAAGGCGTCGGGGAAATCCAACGAATAGACCTGTAGAAGAAAAAGGAAATGTAAAACAAGATATGATATTAAAAGCAAGGCTAGAAATTCTGTTTTTTCTTGTATTGTTGGCAAAGTTAGACAAGTAACATTAAGCATGTTAACATTTTGGTGAATTTGATTATCAATAATAGTTATTTAAAATTAAACAATCATGTTCCATAATGAAGCATAAAAAAGGGGAAAAGAAAACAAACATTCATCGATGAGCATAATTACTCATCTAGGCAGGTTTGCTGCTATAGACAGGTTTGACTGTATCAAAAGTGCAAACAGAGACTACCAATTGGATAAATGAACAAAACGACTTGGCACAGTCAGACTTGGTAAGCTGATAAGAGAATCATAATTACAATGAATTCACAATCAAGTGTTGTCATCACTCAAATGCCAAGTTGATTATCAGAAAGAATCTTCAATTAAAATTAAGATAATTTAATTGTTATTTTATCTACTAATCAGCATGTACGGTGAGCGTACGCCGTACAGTATGCAGGGGATTAATTTAGGTCGCCATTATAGGCAAATTGGCTGCTATAGACAGGTGGCTGCTAAGACAGGTTTCACTATGTATAATCAAATGAGTGGCCATACACAATCTTCAAAATTAGCACAGTCCTGCTGGCCCGGGGGCCACTAACAATTAGCTTTGGGCTACTGTAGTTTCAGGATGTCAAATTGTACTTGCCCAAATGAGCAACTAAATAAAACACAATTTTACTGTTAATTGTTTTTCTTTGTTCTAAGGGGCTACCAGTTTCAGGTATTAGGCCTTTCATAGGAACTCCTTGAGTGCCAAGCTTGCATTTTTGCGAGTTACAATACACACAAATGCCATAGAGCATTAAAATCCCTGTCATATTAAGAGTTAATGCTGTTTTTCTCTGCTGATGATCAATTTTGAAGGCCAGTATCTATAGGCAGGTTTGCTGCTATAGACCGGAAGCTGCTAAGACAAGTTTGATCGTACATCATGATATATCAATTGAGTGTTAATAATAATTGTCATACCTGTGATTCGTAGGGAAGAAACGCAATGTTTATTTCCTTCAGGGTCTTGATAAATCGTTGGGCTGGACTTTTACATATTCTGCCAAACAGGGCGTCGTCGCATGCTGTACAGGGAATACACAAATTCATGAAGAAAATGTCATTTAAGTTTTGGCAACTTTTTAAATTGATTCATTAACTTGGTAAGATTATAGGGAATACAAACTCATGAAGAAAATGTCATTTAGGATCTAGCAAGTTGTTAAAGGGATCCATTAACTTGGTAAGATTACAGGGAATACAAATTCATGAAGAAAATGTCATTTAGGATCTAGCAAGTTGTTAAAGGGATCCATTAACTTTTTAAGATTACAGGGAATACAAATTCATGAAGAAAATGTCATTTAGGATCTAGCAAGTTGTTAAAGGGATCCATTAACTTTTTAAGATTACAGGGAATACAAATTCATGAAGAAAATGTCATTTAGGATCTAGCAAGTTGTTAAAGGGATCCATTAACTTTTTAAGATTACAGGGAATACAAATTCATGAAGAAAATGTCATTTAGGATCTAGCAAGTTGTTAAAGCGATCCATTAACTTTTTAAGATTAATATTTGAGAGATAAATAATTTATTATACCAATAATATACCAAATAGTAAGGTTCTTCTGAATGATGCGTGATAGGTTGATACAAAAAAAAAAATGTTTACCAGTTGAAAAAAAGAAAGAAAACTGATTTCTGCTACAATCTAAATGGATCCAGAATGCTGTTCAAATCAATAATAAATATCACCATAATTAAGGAGACGGTTGAATAATCAAAACCCATTTAATTGTCATTGACATGTAATAAAATTTGATACATGACACAAAACTTGAGTTGAACTTACTCTGTGTGAAGAAAATATGGGCAACCTTGTACTGCAGTGAGTTGATGTCCTTGAAGTCAGCAATCAGCTGGTTCACATTCTGTGTTAAAGACACGTTAATAATAATAATAATACACGCACATCTGTCCTTTCCAACACTCGTGGCACACCAATTAACATCTGTTGGATAGTATACAGATGTTAGACGACTTTTTTAAGAGGTATGCCATGAAAATGGAGAATAAACCATTACATAGTAAGTTTTACAAGTTTCTCAATCTGTGTGCCGGCAGCTATCGTGAGCGAAGTTTTGCACGGGCGAAGACTCGTAATGCAATATAAACGATGGTCCATCGCTTTTATTATTTTGAGATCTTACAATCAATATAACTCCACGAAAAGAAGATTTAGATTTCAAACCCCAATTTTTTTAGGCAAGCTGTTAAAGGTACCGTTGAGTATTGGTATTTCCCGAAGTGCCCCCCGATATTTCTTTGTGAGATAATGAAAAACTGACTGTCAAATTTGAAAGAACATACAATTTTAATGACAGAATAAACTTTATTTGATCAAAATCGGTTCAGAAACGGCTGAAATATCCATTTATAAGCATATTTTTATTCAAAAGATTCTTCACCGGCAATCACCGGGGGATATTTAGACTTTTTAGAAAAAAAAATTAAAATGCTTAAAGACTACTTGGAAAACAATCTGAATAGGTTATTAAAAAGTCTTTGATGATATCTCTATTGAATCATTATTTTAACAAAACATTAAATGCACAATTTTGAGCGAAGCGACTGAGCGGGGGAGGGTGTGCATTTTTGAACTTGAAACTGTGCAATCTGGTGCATACCTAAGAAGGAAATTCTGACTTGACGACATGTACTATAATGAGGGTAAGTGCGTCATGATTCTACCGACCGGAAAAAGAGGTTATGTTTGTTTCATGAAGAAAAACAAATGCACCCCTAAATATAATATTCGCAAAGTGACACACAGTTCAAACAATGCATCAAATGCCATATTATTTATGATTCGACTACATGAATAAAGTATTCCAGACGTACTAGACAAGACGGCCAATCCCCAAGGAGCAAAGCGACCGAGATGATGACCGAGGTGATGGTAGGTGGGTGTTTGCTCCTGCAACGCTTTTGCAATGTTTTACTTCAAATTATGCAATCTGGTGCATACTTAGGAAGGAAATTTGACTTGACATGAAGTCAAATCTGAGTTATCTTGTCCAAAGAAATACCCTTTTTTCAATCACTGGTACTCTACTTAGATATAAGCCATGATTGAAATTTAATTTGGGGGAGCAAGAGCCAGTGTCGCACGCATACTTGACTTACCTTTTCAGTGGGCTCCATGATGTAGACTGCATCCAAGCCCCTCAGAGGCTCACGCTTCTTGTTGACATCTTCAACGACTGCAATTTTTGAAACAAAATATATAATGCGAGTCAAACGAGGGCCTAATAAGTTTTTGAAATGGAATTGGGCTTCCTTTCAAGTTATTATAATTATTACACTGAAAATTTGTCATACAAAAACATACATTACGATAGTAAAGATTTTGATTCATCCAGAAAAGAGTTCACAGAAACAAAACTAAAACATACATTCTATGCTGTGGAAAATGGTTACATCTCTATCTGCCATGATCAAGTTTGTGGGAAATTTTAGCCATATTTGAACCAGTTACAATACGTGACAGATCTCCTCTCATTCTTCATGATGGGAAAAGGGTGATCTTTTTTACTCAGGGTTTGTATTTTGTTGTTAAAGATATTCAGTAACCTAGGGTTAAAATGATGATAGAAAGGATTTTGGCCCAGTTCAGCAAGTAAAAACAGGATTTTTTTCCTTTGAATTCTAGTGGCTCGAAACAAAACAAAACAAATAATAAATAAACATTCTGTCATATTTTGTAGCCCAATTTGGCCAGTAAAATTTGGCAATAATGAATTCTGGTGGCCCAAAGCTAATCTTTTAAGGCCCTGGGCCAGTGGGCCCGAGATCATTTTGAGCACTGTTATATTGAAAAGGAGAGATAACACAAAGCGATGCTTACTCGTAATGCCTTCATCAGCTAGAGAGTGCATACGCACGCAGGATGAGATCATCCGCATGCTGAGCTGGTCCAAAACCAAGACCTGAAAATGAGATGTCAAATAAAAAAAAAACAGTTTGAATTAAATTATTTTGTTTGTAGCTACTTGTTGCATATTTTCAAGGCATGTTGGGATATTATTCATGCACTGTATTATGTATACATGAATTATCAAGTGTCTTCATACTGCTTTGTACATGTATGTGTGTTGTTTAGATACTATTGAAAACTGTTATTTATATGCGGAGCTTCAAACCCTAGCAAAACAGAAAAAAGGAACCCAAATGGCCCAAAAAAGGATTTTTTGTAAATGCAACTTATTTGCAATACACAATGAATATAGACAATTTTATGACTAATGTGAAGTAGCACAGGCAATGTGTTCAATGAAATAAGACTGTCAAATGCGTTTCTGCTTTAATACAACATTTTATCGCATCCTGCAATTCCTGTGCAGTGTGCATATCCAATTATCATGAAATTGGAATGTATTCTTAATATTCACTATACACGATGTATACCATATGACTGAAAATTAGAGGATAAAGATTTTACATTGAAAATAGGGAAGGACGTCATTATGTAAAAAAAAAATAATAATAATTCTGGCAAAAAAAGGAATGGTTTGCAAGCTTTTTGCAGCTCTGTTCATCTGTTTTACTTTGTGCAATGTCTATTATTATTTTTTCTGATCTTTGTTTTTTTTGTAATAAACCATTTTTCTTGAATAAAATTGAAGTTCAACTCGGTTAGGAAGCTCTGATATGCTGAGGAATGGTTGAGTGTACATGTAGAACATTCTCAAATTAAGGCCGAGTCATGTCGGTAATTGTCGGAACCGGGTCCCGATAAACTTTTACCGGTCGGGAACCGGTATCCCGATAAATTTTTACCGTCGAAACTCGGACCGGTAAAATCACGCAATCGTGCACGCATCGGCAAAATGCACTGTTTGGGGCTTATATTGCTCTTTTTATATGCAAATAACATAATAAATACTGAGGCTTTAATGGATTTACATATCAATCTTTACAGGAAAATAGTTACAGTATCCAGAATTAACTCAGTTTCGCATGAAAAGTTTTTTTTTTTTCGAAGTAAATTCATCGTTTGTTCACCATTGCCCATCGCAACACGGTTCACAGAAACTTAGCCCGCTAGTCTGGGGGAAACATCACATGTACGATCGCTTGTGACTGTGAGCCACTGCATGCCCTTAAAAAGTGGCTATAAATTAGCCTTTTCGCAATCAACACCATTTTGATATTCTACTTACATGATTTCGAATGGCGTTTGACAGCCGAACAGAAAAAAAAAGAGCCCCGAAACAATGAAAACAACTACTCAAAACATCGATAAAAAACGACTACATCGCTCCAATTCGCTCGTATACCCTGTGTGCAAGTTACGGGGTCTCTTTTCTTGCGCAAGATCCATCCGCCGGGGACTTCCCCAATTCCTGGCGGATGGATCTTGCCGATAGAGGGCGGACTGGAACATAGTTCCACCGGCCCAGCGTATGAATCTCGCGGAAGAAAAAGAGACCCATAACTTGCACACAGGGTATACGAGCGAATGGGAGCGATGTAGTCGTTTTTTATCGATGTTTTGAGTAGTTGTTTTCATTGTTTTGGGGCTCATTTTTGTTTCTGTTCGGCTGTCAAACGCCATGAAATCATGTAAGTAGAATATCAAAACATTTTTAAATGGTGCAAATGACCAAAAAACGTATTTTGAGCCACTTTTTGAATGCACTGGCTCATCAGCTGGATCATACAAAGATCCATCAGACAACTCCCCTGGAGTATCGGACTAACATTGTGTGCACATCCGCCGACAATATCGTTCAAATGACTAGCAATTTTGCGCTTCCTGTTCAATTTCTGACTGTCAAACGAAGTAATGAACCAAGAATTTCTCGAAAATAACCACTCTTTAAAGTAAATGATATCAATTGCCCCGTTTTTATTTGAATTCCGCTACATTATTGTGATAATCTTAATTTCTTTTTTAACATTTTATTTATTTTTTTTTTTTTTCGGGGCACTGTTTCCCGATATACCGAACCGGGTCCCGATTGAAACGGTCGGTAACCGACTCAGCCTTATCTCAAATGAAGGTTTTTTTTCCCCCTTCATATTACAAGCCTCTGAATTCAACCAAAGAAATATGTTGTATGTCACAAGGGTTTTTTAAACTTTGTTTATTTAGAAAGAAAAATCGACCTGTGTTTTTCTTTTTTTTGGGGGGGGGGGGGCTCACAGGGGCTTTTGTGTCTTGGATTTATTTGTTTTCATTTTTTTGTAATATCTTTTTTCCTCAGACATCGTAATTATTTTTTTAATAAAGATCCCATGAAGACAAGCAATCTCAGTCCAATAAAAAGAACATTTTGCATGCATGAGACTAACTAATAAATGTGAATTACGCAGCAAGGCCAATTTTTTGAACAATTTCATTTCTTTTCGCCCACCGGTTCTGGCTCACAGGGGTGATTTAAAAGGTTAAGAGGGCAAATCGCCCTTTCCTCGTGTATTTTTTAAAATTTGGGGGAACATAACTAGAGCTGAGTCAAATCGAATGGCTATTCGATATCCGCCCGTGAAGGTCGGATACCGAATACAAATTTTCGGATACGAATATCCGGAAAAAAAAAAAAAAAAAAAAAAAAAAAAAAAAAAAAAATTTTTTTTTTTTTTTTTTTTTTTTCCGGATATTCGTATCCGAAATTTTTTTGTTTTTGTAATCCCTATTCGATAGATTCGATCAAAAAATGGCACATTGAACCCTGCTTATCTATTGCTAAAGTTAAAAGTTAAGGTATTTCACATAAATTCACAAATAAACAAAACAAATAATAAACCAAAGGTAAGAGGATTAATATACAAGTGGTATAGTGAGTGCCAAATTTAGAAGAATCTATGAGATATCAAAGTATTTCATCTTGACAGCAGTTTGTACACTAACAGCACACTATACTGCCGATTCTAATTGGAAAAAAAAAAAAAAAAAAAAAAAAAAAAAAAAAAAAAAAAAAAAAAAAAAAAAAAAAAAATCGATTTTTTTTTTTTTTTTTTTTTTTTTTTTTTCCCGAATATTCGATATCCGACCGTTTTTACACGACTCATATTCGAAATGCAAAATATCCGGTTTGACTCAGCTCTAAACATAACACATGCCTCCAAACCATTTAAAAAAAAATGTACTGGCCTGTTTCGAGCCAGTAAAATCATAGATCTTCACATTTTACTTGCCCCAATGGAAATATTACATGTCTGTGACTGTGTACTTCTAGATGAGCTCAAATATTTTAAATTGTATCTTTGAGATTGGCCAGCCAAATAAGACCATTTATGAAATTTTACTCCCATGATATCTATTTTTACTAGCAACTGCTATTGAGTATTGTTGAGACCTGCTTAATACAAATTAGTGAGATTATATTTACAGAATGATTTTCTCACTATAACATTTTCATTTGGATGACAAAAGATGACAGTAGATCAAATACACTATCCCCCAAAACATATTTTTGTTTTTATTTCTACTTTCATTGAGCATAGTCTGCTGGCTGAAAAGAATAAGAGCATAATCAACAACTTACATTTTGACTTTTGCGCTTTCTGAGTGGCGTAATGACTTCGTTCATAATACCTGGGGGGAAAAAGACGTATAATAATTATAGCACAAATGATAGCTCAACAGAAAAAAAACATGAACATTGGCAAATTAGCAATGCATCACACACATAATTTGTAAATCACAATATCACATTTCCATGTTTTTCCAATTTATGTAATTAACACCATGACTAGAGAATAGAGATACTCTAGTCCTTCCTTCTTTCTTCTTCTTCAAATCCACTGACTCTGAATGAGTCTGCTCAAGTGTTGTTGTTTTGCAGCTAATTAATTGATATTATGTCCACTGTCCAGGCATCGGCGAAACGCAATGATAAGGATACAACAATTAACATTTCACACAAGTTAAAGGGCACACATTACTTTATTACCTCACCCCATGGCCTAGATCGACAAATCTATCGCTTTCATGGCCTTTTTGACATTATTATTGTTATTTTCACTGTTGGCATTCTAGCGATAGATGCAACCGATACACTGCCATGAGAGGCAAGAACACCCATAAGTCCGCAGTAAAAATGACTTACGGAAAATCAGTTGACTTCGAATACAAAACACCAACATTCTCACACTTTGAGCGACATTTGTAGCCCTATCAATTATCAATACATTTAGGGCTACTATAATACTTTAACTCACTGATCTCGTGTGTCGCTATACATGTCATTCTATAATGTGTACGTTAACGGCAGTTTGAACCACGAAAGACCGATGAAGAGTGATGGAAAATCGTTGGAAAATCTCCCAAATCGCCGTAATTATAGAATGACATGTATAGCGACACACGAGATCAGTGAGTTAAAGTATTATAGTAGCCCTAAATGTATTGATAATTGATAGGGCTACAAATGTCACTCAAAGTGTGAGAATGTTGGTGTTTTGTATTCGAAGTAAACTGATTTTCCGTAAGTCATTTTTACTGCGGACTTACGGGTGTTCTTGCCTCTCATGGCAGAGTGTATCGGTTGCGTCTATCGCTAGAATGCCGACAGTGAAAATAACAATAATAATGTCAAAAAGGCCATGAAAGCGATAGATTTGTCGATCTACCCATGGCCCAACCTCCAAAAGAAACAAACAAAAAACGTCATTGTACCAAAAATATTTCAGCAGAAATTCTAATTCTAAAACTAACATTTTCGGGGTCTTTTTTTTCTTCAGAATTTGGCTTGTTTTTTTCTTCCAGTTTTGGCACATATAATTTACGAAGAAGAATGAGCAAATCAAATGGAAATTTCTACAAGGAATATGGAACATTTTTATTACAAAAAAACAATCACAAAATGTTTGTTATTAATTGATTTTGAAAATGTACACAAATTGTAACAAAATAATATCTCAGCTTCTTAAAAATTAAAATCTCATCAGATCAAACGTTACCATGATTAACTAGCTAGAACAGATGGTCCAGGTTATTTTACAGTATTGTCAGTCTGTTGGACCATTCTAGTATTGATTTTCTTCTGACATTCTGCCACAGCCGCAGGCATCACTCACGACTCACTCAGCTCAGACTCAATCACTTGTCAAATGTCAGGCATCACAATTCACAACTCGCTTGGTTTTTCTCCAAATATGTCTTTATCATTCTTATTATGTCAACATGGTAATATCATTAATACTAAGATATACTGAAAATCAAATTCTAGTTTACAAACAACAACAAACATAACAAAGGTAAGCCAAGGCTAAACCAAACATAATCGTGATTATGATGATAATTTAATTAAATTGAAACCACTGCACATAATGCATTCGTTGGCGGAGAGTCGGACTCCCGAGCATTTCGATTTCATATAAAACGGTAAATTCCACAATTACAAACAGTTATCGTTGACTTGATGTATGACGACAATCACATGAATATGTCCGTTATACCAAATATAACCATTTGTTATGAAATAACACAAGAAATTCGCAATTTTACTTACGTTTCCCGACCACCGCCTTCAACGCCATTTTGCTCGCTGGGTTTGGTATAATAATCAAGAGATTACGCGCGCGGGTATATACACAAAACAACAAAATGCACGTATGAATTAGTGTCCGATTCAATGGGATGCTGCTATTCTGTGCGCGTATATCTTTTAAGTTATATCATGTTAATGTTGTGATGAGCACTCGCGCGCGACGGAATCACTCATTGATATTACGTTCGCGTGCGCGTACTCTCACGTATCACGGGTACATTACGTCGAGTTGTTTATTTTTTTTTGGCAATCATATCGTGATCGTATCATCAAACAAGGTGGGGTGCCTATTTTTTGTACCCCCAGGCACATTCGGTTTAATCTTTCTTCGAGTACTTCATACTTTTAAGAGTAAAATAGGTCAGATATATATTAGCCGTTGTAGAGTAAAGAGTAACTGGCACGGTAAAGTCAACAATATCAAATCAATACAAACAAATATTTTATGTGAGTGTGGGCGTGATGGGGGCAGGGGGGCGTGGTCGACCTATAGCCTAACCTAGAATCGATAAATCTAGTTGCGCTGTCTTACATTGTCGACCCTTTCTAAAAATTTAAGGGGCCGACTTTACAGCAAAGAGTGGTGGCCATAAGGACGGAAAGAGAGATGATAAGAATTGAGATGATATTCGGGAAGAAGAAGACTCATACAAATAACGGACATTGCATTATAAATTATGGTGACTATGCGAGGATAAGTTGATGGTAATTATGGTGACTACAATGTGAGATAATTTGATGATGATGATGATGATGATGACTATATGCTGACGAAAGTGATGATGGTGATTTGATGCTGATAATGATTTATGTGTCAAAACATTCGGAACATTCAAAGGCACACGGCTCCTCAAATAGTAATGTCTGTTTGACGCATGCCATTAAAGGGAAAGTTGAGTTTTGGTAGAGAGGGCGCTAGACTACTTAATTGGTTTGTGAGGTAATGAAAAACTGAGTGTAAAATTTGAAAGAGCATAATATTTAAACAATAAAATCATCTTTGTTTGATCAAAATCGGTTCAGAAACGGCTGAAATATCCATAAATATAACAATTTGTAATAAACCCGGGGCCCCGGGTTTATTAGAGAATTTTGAACCAGCCGTTAAAAATTCAAAAAAATGCTTCCTCTTTTCAAAAAGTTACAAAATAGGTATTCAAATAGTTGTTGGTTATTTCTCTATCTAATCACTATTTCAACAAAGCATCACATGCACAATATTTTATTCAAAATGGTTGAAACCGATGAGTGTTTAGAGAGCGCCCTCTTACGTTTTAACGGCTCTTTTTGAATGATAACATGATCTTTACTACGTCATTTGTAATTTTGTGTTCCTTTCTAGTTATAACTATTAGTTTGTAATGTAATGATGCAGGTTTTGGTTACTAAAATTCAGTTTCACTAAAACTGTACTCTCCTTACCAGAACTCAACTATCCCTTTAACTTTGGGCTGATTTTTGTTTTGCCAGTATAATTATATTTCCCGTTTTTCACATGACCACGTCCCTTTGAAGCCCTGAAATTATATGTTTTTATGGTAAAGTCCAAAGAACTTGACTTTGGCGGCCGACTTATGGCATGAGTTTTCTCGAATATGACAGTAAAATATTCAGAAGCTAGTGTGAAAGAAATAAATAAATACTTTTAGATCATTTTCCGCATATTCTGCGTTTGCTGTGAATACCTAGACCTACATTTAAAACAATTATCGATCCACAGTAATTCTAACTACATGAATGGCCCATAATACACGCTTAAAAGCGCAGTAATGTATACCGATAGATAAAAAGAGAATCGATTACGAGGAAAAATTAATCGTCTAATTCGGACAGTTGGACTACTTCTTCTTCTTCTTCTCTTTCTCCTTCTTCACATTCTCCTCCCCTTCTCCTCCATCTCTTTAATTCTTCTTCTCCCTCGTTTTCTGATCCCCCTCACTTTTCTTCATTTCACTTTTCCTTTTCTCAATTACTTGTGCTGGCTTTTAATATCTTAACCCAAACTGTAACCGTTCATTGATTTAGTATGTACTTATGTTGAGGAAGTATACTTAGAATGTTTATTATTATTACTAGTCCACTTTATACATAGTTAATCAAATTATAGATGATAGAATGCTATTTAAAATGAAAATGTATGAACAGTCCTTCTCATGTGTCTACTCTCCCTCCTTTCTACGAGTCCTTATTTTATTTCCTCCTCTTCTTCTGATCATGATTTTCTTTTCTACCATAACTCCTTCGCATCTCTCCTCGTATCTGTACCGGTTCTTCTATATCCTCTCTGATATCCTTCCTATTATGTATTATAATTTGATTATAAACAAAACGAAGTTCAATATTCAAACTGCCTTGTTTTGTATCTTATATGTGTGATTGTATGAATCAGTCAACTGAATATCGTATACTCCGCAAAAAAAGAAACTGGACACTTGTATAAGTTGAAATATTTAATATTAATGTACACTAAAGTGTACATTATCATATATCAAATTGAAAAGAATTTAGTCATCTGCATGCAGAGTATAAATTAAAGGTGTAATCGTTCGTGCATAAAATACCATGGTCAATTAACAATAGCAAGGTCTGTTTTTAAACATAGCAAAAACAATAGAGGGCCACACCATTCGAGTGAAATGATAGTTAGCGTTTCACTTAAAACAAGATGTGCGGGGCAAGTAAATTCTGAAATTATTTAACCTTATTGTTATAAACAAACTCTGAAAATACAAATTTGTCAATAAAACAGGGCCAGGTTATGAGAGCATCCTCATAAAGGGGAGAACAAAAGGGGGTTTAGAAGAGAAAGGAAGACATGCATGCTATTTAAAGGGACAGTTCCTCTCTTACAAAACGTCTGAACAGTTTCCAGTTGACGGCTGGGGATGAATGTAACACACACAAAAACAATCAGATCGAACAGCCCTGTAATTTGGATTCTACGAATGAAAAACGAATGCGTCCCTCCATCAAACTATATATCGGTCAATAAAGGAGTTTAACTGATTTAGCATAATATTACAACAATATTGTACTTATTCTGGTATAGGTATTGTGAAGCCGACATTTGTAAAGGTATGTCACGGAAAAAGATCTAAAAAATGAAGAATATGTAATTACATGTAGTCAGTTTAAGCGAGGTTTGGTTATTTTGTTTAGTATCCGCTTATGCCGTTGTTATTTATGCGCGGGTCACGTAGCTAGCGCGGGTCACGTAGGGGTCACGCATAGCGATGTAGTACTCCGTGGAATCCGTGTGCGAGCTTTCTCACCAGGTGAATACACGTATAATGCACAATTAAATGTTTGACGACGGTTTATAAGTTGTAGGTCTATAACTCCACAAAAAAGAGATTTCAAGCCCTAATTTTTTCAGGCATGCTATTAAATGACATTTTCTTTCATATAAGACAACAACCTCACAACTTTTGAAATTTGGCTTGCAAAAGAGGGTCTGTCCCTTTAATACATAGAAATATTACTTTTAAAATATACACATGTTTGTTATCATGTTTCACATGACAATAAATACTGTTTATATTTGTGTTTAAAATTTCATTAAGTTGGGCATTCTCTAATATCAATTGGTATATCATTCCAGCATTTTGTTCCAATAAACATAATGGTTGTGCGTGAAAAATTATATTTACATAATTATAATAGCAAATTTCCCTGTGTTCTGGTATCATAATGATGAATTGCACTATGAAGTTTAAACATGTCATTAAAACTGGTGGAAGTGTTCCTTTAAAAAATGAATACATAACAATTGCCACTTGCAGTTGATTTAATGTTTCTTAATGTCATTGTAACTATAGAAGTTATAGGGGTAATACAGTTTTGGTAAGGCTGAGTTTTAGTAACCACAACCTGCACAATAACACTACAAACTAATAGTTCTAACTCCACCATGCTCGAAAGGTATAGAAAGTTACAAACGACTAAGTAAAAAGCCTGTTATCATTAAAAAAGAGCCATTAAAACGCAAGAGGGCGCTCTCTGAAAAAGCATTGGTTTTCCATCATTTTTCATACAAAATTATGCATGTGATGTTTTGTTGAAATAATGATTCAATAGAGAGATCATCAACAACTATTCAAAACTTCTTTTGAAAATTTTTGAATAGTGAAAGCAATTTTTTTGTTTAATCATCGAATAAATCTGGGGCCTAGATTTATTACGATCGGATATATTTATTGATATTTCAGCCGTTTCTGAACCAATTTTGATTAAATAAAGTTTATTCTGCCATTAAAATTGTATACTCTTTCAAATTTTACACTCAGTTTTCATTATCTCACAAACAAATTATTTCGTGCAGCGCCCTCTATACTATAACTGAACCACCCCTTTAATGTGTTTACCAGGGTGGCCCAAAAAAACCGGAACGGGGCACTTCCCAAAATATAGTAACAAATGTATTATGTCCATCGGATGGAGTGTCTTTTCAAATGAACAACGATACCAAGAACAGTCAATTTGGTCGTGTAGTTTTTGTTTTAGGGCGCTGTGAGTGACACCATGTCAGGTTCTCTTTTTTGTCAATTTGTATTGAGCCAGCGCTTGATGAATCGCACGAACCGCCGTTCATAGCGTTGAGCATCGCGCACTATTGTTAGTGTGCACTCAGCCGTGTGCCGAGAGAATGGGCATGGTCGCTGAATGGTATTACGGGCAAGGAGTGCAGTTAAACTGGCCTTGACTAGGTCGAAATCGACATAAATCGGCACCTGACATGGTCTCACTCACTGCGTCCTTAAACAAAAACGACCTGACCAAAATTACTGTTCTTGGTATCGTTTTTCATTGGAAAGGACACCCTATCCGATGAACATAAACATTGTGGTATTATATTTTGGGAAGTGCCCCGTTCCGTTTTTTTTTGGGCCACCCTATATACAGAGTTTTGTTTTTCTCCTTAAAATTATGTATTATTTAGAAGTCGTATTTATTCCATTGATTATCTGGAAAGGCCAGTAGTGGGAAATAGCTTTATTGGTCAAACTAATTGATTAGTATTATTGAAATAACATAAAAAGGAGCGTGTGTGGAAAAATCTGAACCGTACTATCGTCAAATGCAGAAAAATCAGTACAAACGTTTATGAAAGCCGCTGACATTGAGCCTGAATTCACCGTCAGCTTGGCCCGTCTACGCTGACCACATTCGTACGCTCGTTCGAGCGATTTGCTTGGGTGAATTACCATGTGCGCATTTGCCTTAGGATTTACACGCATCGCA
>JBAMJV010005781.1:42500-55000 GCA_037951105.1 Echinarachnius parma
ACCCGCTTTTGTTAGTGTACGCTATAATACGTTTCATGCGGTGGTTTATTAAGTTTCAGGCCGAAGTTTTGAGAAGAAATGATGCGTAGATCTTCCGATACAAGTAAATTTGTGAAATGATGCCAACATCGCACTAGAAATTGTGAGTTACGTGAATTGTTAATGGAGTCCATAGGCGTACAAAAAATGACTGTTTTGGGGGGTTTGAACCCCCCCCCCCCCCACCCTTTACAACTTGTAGCTGGTCTCCAGACCATATTTTCGCGGTCTCGACCATCATTACCGATGGTCTCGTCCTCGAAAATTGCGGAAAATCTTGGTCTTGGCCTCGAAAAAGTTGAACATTTTCGGTCTCGGTTTCGAAAATTTTCTACGGACACGAAATTTGGGTGTCCGTAGAAAATTGTTGAAGGCCGAGACCAGGAGCGGTCAAAAAATAACCCCTGATGAGAGTAGAGGTGTGCCAGTTTCAATGAACACCGCGATCTCGTGCAGCGAAAACAAAAACAACAACGCACAAGTTTAAAGACGAAATCTCAAAATACGAAATCTGATAACCGTATGTGAGTAAAGTAAATTACAAAATGTTGATGATTGTTTAAGTCTCAAACTATCGGAAATATATTAGGGTGCCGATGTGTAGGTCACTCAATCATACTATCCCTTCAACACCCAATAGTTTTAGTAGCAGTTGTAGGGGAATAAAATCATGTACAGTAGTTTAGTTACCATTTTCGTGCAGTATATTGCTGCTATAAATACTCCCCGTCGCATATCCGGTAGCTCGCTCTATCAAGTAGCGTACCCAGGTGTTCCCGGAGCCTGGGAAACTGGCCAGTGCTATAAGGGGGAAAGTACCATTGGGCATCAGGCGTGTGGCGTTACACGTTGTATTTCCTAGAAAAAAGGGAATAGAGAGTAAAATATTACAGTCAAACCTGCTCTAGCGACCACCTGTATATAAAGACCACCTGTCTAAATGAACACCACTATCATACCTGCCAACATTTAAATTTGGGAAATAGGGACAAATTTTGCCGGGGGTCCAGGGGGCCGCGAAACTGGCTTGTGCTATATAGGGGGAAAGTACCATTGGGCGTCAGGCGCCGTGTGGCGTTACACGTTGTATTTCCTAGGGGAAAAAAGGGGAAAAAAGAGTAAAATATTTCAGTCAACCCTGCTCGAGCGACCACCTGTATATAAAGACCACCTGCCTAAATAAAGCAATATTTCCCTCTCTCATCATTTTGCTTCCTTATTTAATGTTTATGAAAAGCGACCCTCATTTCGTATTATGAATAATGTTTTCGAAAATTATTCAGGGGGGAGGGGGATACGTGCCCCTAACCCCCCTCCCGTAGCTACGCCATCGCCTTCGGTGTGTCCCATATCCAATATTTCCCTCTCTTATGATCATTTTGTTTCCTCATTTAGTTTTTATGAATAGCGACACTCTTTTCGTATCATGAATAGCGACCCTCTTCTCATATTATGAATAGCGACCTTCTTCTTGTATTATGAATAGCGACCCTCTCTTCGTATTACGAATAGCGACCCTCTTCTCATATTATGTATCTATAGCGACCCTCATTCCGTATGAGTAGCGACCCTCTTCTCGTATTATGAATAGTGACGCTCATTTTGTATTATGAATAGTGGTCCTTTAATACGAGTAATGACCCCCAATATAAAAATGAATAGCGCTCCTTCTTCATGTTTATGAATATCGACCCCGATTTCGTATTATTATTAGCGATCCTCATGAGTAATGACCCTCAATGTGAATTATGAATAAAAAATAGCGACCCTCATCTCACAATATGAATAGCGGTCCTTTTGAAATTGACCCCTTTTGCGTTTTATGAATAGCGGTCCTTCACGTATAGAAAGTTACACACTATGAATAGCGGTCCTCATGACTAGTGAGGTTACCCCACTGATACAGAGTCGTTTTTTTCTCTAACTATAGGCACACGCTAGCCAGGAAATATATTTAGAACTACACGCACATTAGAACTAGAGTACGGAGTACCGGGTACTACTCGTTTCCATCAGGGACGGAGTCCCACCACATATTTGTGGGTTGGTAGTCCTACACTTCAGCAAGAAGATAAGAAGTTATATAATGTATACAAGGAGAAAGAGCATACATTTCTCTATTTTTAGAGCCCTATTTTGTTACTCTATACCTGCTTTAGTTATTTTGTAATGATTTTTATTATTGCGTAGATCGCTATAATTTAGAAAAAAAAACTTTAATTGGCAGCATATTCATATATTTTAAAAACAGTTTTTGGCGTTCAAATTGGCAACTTTGCGGCAAAGTCACTTCATAAAATTTGTCTTATTAAAATTGTCATTACTAAATATTTTCCACCTATTTTTATGTCGTTAAAACTAAAGGTCGAACAAAATTAGGAGTTGCCAATTTGTAGTGGAAAACAATGATCAATTTTGCCTTTAAATAGCTCTCGTCCTTGATGGGTAACCGGGTAGAGTCTTTAGCTGATATTGACAATGTCAAAGAATTTTTTTATGCAAATCAAAATCGTCCATAAATAAGGTCTATATACTATAGACACAGGCCCTATAAAATTAGGTACTAGGTCTAGGGCTAATAGGGCCTATAGACTACGGTTTTAATTGCTAAAATAAGGATCGCCGCACATTTGTCTCCTTTTCCCCAAAAATGACGGAACATTTCTCAGACAATTAGATCTAGACTCGCTTCATTATGTCTGAGTTGACCGTTAATAATTATAATAAATAATAATAATATCAAGCATTTATAAAGCGCCATCTATCTAGGTAGCCTATTCCGAGGCGCATAACAAAGGAAAGAAGAATAAAAAACAGAGGGAAAACTTAAACAAGCACAAATACCAATACAAGCAACTAATATATTAATAAGCTACACTAAACAAGTATGATTTTAATTTACTTTTAAACACTTCTAACGAGTCTATTGTTTTTAATTCTAAGGGTAATCTATTCCATAAATCCGGAGCTGATGCAAAAAATGCTCTATTTTCCATAAGTAACGCGTGTTTTTTGAGTTTCTAATAACAATCTATTTGAGGAGCGGAGTTAACGTTGTGGTACATATGACCGGACTAACTCATTTAAGTAACAAGGTGCCACACCATGAAGTATCTTCCAAGTTTGAAGCAGTATCTTAAATTCAATACGCTGGCGAATAGGTAGCCAATGTAAAGTTTGTAGCACAGGAGTTATATGATCGTACTTTGAAGTTCTAGATAGGATCCTAGCTGCAGAATTCAAAGCAAGTTGCAATTTATCCAACAAATATAATGGAATATTATACAAAAGAGAATTGCCAATGTCTAATTTTGAAATAACAAAGGCATGTATAAGCATAGAGGCAGACTTATCATTAAGAATCTTTCTAATGCAATTGACTTTATATACCTCGCACAAAAAGTTCCGCAATCGAGGTTTGCACATTGAAAACTTTTTTATTACGCTATTACCATTCATAAATTTGGTATCATTGGAAAGCGTGAATCCTCCTCTTTACATTGATATACCATTTGCTATGAATATGTTATCATGGAATGTGCATTGCATCCAAATGTAGGGCAAAGTCAAAAGTGAAATGTTGCAAAATGCACTGATTTTGTCAACAGAGTGCCTTCCTTGGCTTGAATGGGGGTGAGGTGGTCATGCATTCAAGCCACGTTGTAATCTTCAAACAAAAGGAAGGCACACTGTTGACAAAATCAGTGCATTTTGCAACATTTCATTTTTTACTTTGCCCTACATTCGGATATAATGCACATTCCATGATAAAAATATCCATAGCAAATGTTATATCAATGTAAAGAGGAGGATTCACGCTTTCCAATGATACCAAATTTATGAATGGTAATAACGTAATAGGCATTCAAGCCACATTTTAATCTTCAAACAAAATGAAGGCCCTTTGTTGACAGAATCAGTGCATTTTGCAACATTTCACTTTTGACTTTACCCTACATTTGGATGCAATGCACATTCCATGATGAAATACTCATAGCAAATGTTATATCAATGTGAAGGAGAGAATTCACGCTTTCCAATGATACCAAATTTATCAATGGTAATAACCTAATAGAAAAGTTATTAATGCGCAAACCTCGATTGCGGAACTTTTTGTGCGAAGTATATACTATAATACACAGACTTACACATTTGTTGTACATGGGATTCCATTGACATATTCTCATCAAATATAACACCGAGGTTACGGACAGAAGATGATGCCCTAATTTGTTCACTGCCAATAGTAATACTCTGAGTATGAATCATAGGTTTCTGATACTTTGAAGAGATAACAAGAAACTCTGATTTACAACCATTTAATTTTAACTTATTCACAACCATCCAAGATGCCATATCAGATATACAAGCTTCAAGTCGACGTTTGGCTGACAGTTCACTATTTGAGTCACTAGGATTAAAAGGAAGATACAACTGAGTATCATCGGCATATAAATGAATTGAAATACCATGGCTCCTTGCAATACTTGCTAAAGGCGCACAATATATACTAAAAAACATTGGTCCAAGGACCGATCCTTGGGGAACACCAAACTTCATCTTAGCTGAAGTAGATGTTGTTCCCTCAACACTAACTACAAATGATCTATTTTCTAAATATGATGAAATCCAATTAAGTGGTTTACCTTTAACTCCATATGATTCAAGTCGATTGAGCAAAATCAAATGGTCAATAGTATCAAAGGCGGACGATAAATCCAATAATACCAAAAACACAGCCTGTTTCCTATCAAGGGCATGCAAAATATCATTAGAGACACGAATGAGGGCTGTTTCAACACTATGACCCTTCCTATATGGCTGACTGGAATGGCTCTAACAAATTATTATAATTAAAGTGATCCAACATTTGTGAGGCTACTATTTTCTCCAGTATGTTACGATACTCTTAGACCTCTTAAATTGATACCAGTCCCAACATCGGCGCTATATTAGGTCGACCTCTTATTGGAGATGTCATATTAATGACATTGGGCCATTGTCAAATTATGATGTTGGTCCAGCATCAAAAAATGACGTTGGGCCAATGTTGGGTTTGCGGACATTCAAACGTCGGGCGAACGTCAAGATTTGATGTTGGGCCAACGTCAAGATTTGATGCTGGGCCAACGTCAAGATTTGATGTTGGGCCAACAATAAAAAATAACGTTGGGCTAATGTCGGGCTGGCGGACATTGTAATGTCGGGCCAACGTCAGAATTTGATGTTGGCCCAACGTCAGGATTTGATATTGGGCCATTGTCGGAAATTGACGTTATGCCAGTATCACAAAATGACGTGGTGACAATGTTGGGCTGGTGGACATTTTAACGTCGAGCCCACATCAGAATTTGATATCTGTCCTATGTCAGGATTTGGTGTTGGGCCATTGTCGGAAATTGACATTTGCCCGACATCACAAAATGATGTTGGGACAATGTTGGGCTAGCGGACATTTTAACCTCGCGCCCACATCATAATGTTATGTTGGTCCAATGTCATGAGTTGATCTTGGGCCATTGTCAGAAATTGACGTATCACAAAATGACGTGGTGACGATGTTGGGCTGGCGGACATTTTAACGTCGAGCCCACATCAGAATTTGATATCTGTCCTATGTCAGGATTTGGTGTTGGGCCATTGTCGGAAATTGACATTTGCCCGACATCACAAAATGATGTTGGGACAATGTTGGGCTAGCGGACATTTTAACCTCGCGCCCACATCATAATGTTATGTTGGTCCAATGTCATGAGTTGATGTTGGGCCATTGTCAGACATTGACGTATCACAACATGACGTGGTGACGATGTTGGGCTGGCGGACATTTTAACTTCGAGCCAACCGCGATATGCCGACATCCGGCCAACAACTTTCGACATCGGCCCGACGTCAGGTGGCTAGCTGGGATAAGGAGCCCGAGCAATGCCAGCCTACACTGGAAGGTAGGTGGCCCGGTATAAAAATACTCACCCCAGACCATACGCAAGTTACACAACAAACTGAGATAATCTGTTCGCGCGCGAAGCGCGCAGCAAAAATTGAAAGTTGATGTATAAATTACCTTTTTAACATTAGAATTAACAAGTCTTAGCTCATACAACTTATGTTTTCTTTCCCACTCGTATACAGCTACACACAAAAAAATATATCCTTCCCTAAAACCTGGGGGGGGGGGGGGGTGATTGTACATGTCACCCCCCCCCCCCCACCTTGTGAAGTGGGGGGATGCATCCCCCTCATCCCCCCCCCCCCCCCCCCCGTTGTCTACGCCCCTGGGTGTAGACGTGTTTTTCTCTTTAGTTTACGCTTGATGTGGACTTCCAGCAGATAGTCCGCAAGGTTTTGCACCCAAGTTGTGTTCCTAGAAGGTCCTATAAGCCCCTTCTGGGGCCAATCCTTAACAACAGTACCCCCTTCCAAGCTTCATAATGTACCTCCTTTAAGAACGAAACTCTGCTTTGAACTTGTCATGTTAGCCTTCAGTTACACTTCGTCCATACTGCGTGAGTAGACCTCGATTATAATTATTTTGGAGTCCACTGGTGGTCTTGTGACCCCCTCCTACCCCCCCCCCCCCCCCACACACAAAAATACACACAAACACACACACACTTTTGTTTTGTTTTAAGTGATTTTTATTCCTCCAAATTAATACATTTACAATTAAATATACATAAACAAAATATGTCCAATGTGAACATCTTAAACAGAGAATACAACAAATTACAATTCTAATGAAAGAAAGTATAAATAATTACCTTGCATACATAAACAATTACACATTTTACATCACATAATTATAAACTACAGACGAATAATGATAATTGGAGGTTTTTAATCTATGATAAAAAGAAGAAAAAACAAAAGCAAAAAAAAAAAAAAAAAAAAAAAACCCCTCTACCCCCTACCCCCCCCCCCCCCCCCCCCCCCCCTGCACACTCACTCGCTCACACCTGGTCGGTAATCTGCTCAGATTCCTTTAGAAATGATTTTTTTACAAAAACATAATTATCAATACTTTTAAATGTGACAAGCTCACGGGAGAAATATCGTTTTATTCTAAACTGCCTTACAAATTAAATCTTATTATAATTTAACTGTTTCCCATTTTTGTAAGTGTAGCCCTAATTGCCCCATTTTAATTGCTATTTTCTCTTCTTGATCCTTATATTCTAATAAGAGTTTCTGTATTTTATCAATGGTTGGTAGTACACCCTCTTTTCTAAATACAAATAAAACATATTTTACCATAAAAATTATAGTATTACAAATTTGTATTCTATTTGAATACCCGACAATCCAACAAATATATCTCGCCAATTTAAGTCCTTCTATTCATCTAACTCACACACACACACACACACACACACACACACACCTCCCCCGTATCTGATTCAAATGATGGATTGTGTATCATGTTATCGCAATCTAAACAAATGAATACATTGACAACTCATATTCTTATGTATTCTCTTGTTTAAAATTTAAAATAGACTCCTACCACATTCCTGACTATTCAAATCGTGCAATACCCGTTCAGGACTGATTGATATTGATATAACATGTATTTTACATTGACCCAAGCCCGAGTATTCTCTGGTTAATTCCTGAATTGGTTAAGTGCCAACGAGACTATTTTGCCAAACCACGTCAAGGTGATATCCTTGATAATAAAAAAGAAAGATAACTGCTATTCTAATGTAATTAATACTCAGTAAATAGAACTCCGCGCAAATAATGGCTGTTGAAACATCACATAGAAGGACGCGATTTTATAATACTAATAATTGTTAAAATAAATGTTCACTCTTCTGTACACATATAATGCGGTTATGATGGAATAAGTGTGTATTTATTAAAGAAAATTATTTATTGTTTGGCGTCTCCCCTAGTTCATATTTGTAATTTATCACTTTCGACAGGCATTTTCCCGGACTCCTTAAATATAGCCAAAGTGATTCCTATTTATAAAAAAGATGATTCAACTCAAATAAAAAATTATCGCCCTATCTCGCTATTGCCGGTCATTTCCAAGATTTTAGAAAAAATTGTTTATAAACGTCTTTATTCTTTTTTACAAGAAAATAATACTCTTATTTGCAATCAGTTTGGATTTCGAAAAGGTTTTTCTACTGATTATGCTTTGATACAATCTTGTGATAAGATAACTCAAACACTTAATAATAAGGAACATATAATTGGGGTATTTATGGACCTGTCAAAAGCTTTTGACACCATGAATCATGACATTTTGTTCCAAAAACTTACTCATTATGGTATACGAGGCACAGCCTTAAAATGGTTTAAGAATTATTTAGTTAATCGAAAGCGATTTGTTTCATTTCAGTCAGTAAATTCCCCTAACTTAAATGTGTTATGTGGTGTTCCACAAGGATCAATTTTAGGCCCCCTTCTTTTTCTTATTTATATTAATGACATAGTAAAGTCATCACCACTTCTTACTTACGTGCTTTTCGCAGATGACACTAACATATTTTGTTCTCATAAATACTTGAATACTCTAATTTATACTCTCAATAATGAATTAGTTAAAATCTCAACATGGTTTAAATGCAATAAATTGTCCCTTAATTTAGATAAAACATGTTTTATAAATTTGTGTGCTTCCCAAACACACTTTGATCAGGTAATAAACATTGTTATTGATGATATTTCTATAGTTCAAAGGAAATCGAAAAAATGTTTAGGTATAACTTTGGATTCAAAGCTTACTTGGAATAATCATGTAAATAATATTACAACATCAATTTCAAGGGCAGTTGGGGTAATTGGTAAAATGAGGGACCTTGTACCCGAGAAAATAATTTATACATTATATAATGCATTAGTGTTACCTTATTTTACATACTGTAATGTAGTTTGGGGGAACTGTAGTATAACTAAGATTAATATAATTTTTTTCTTGCAAAAAAGAGCACTTAGGATTTGTACTCATTCTAATTACTTAGCTCATACAAATCCGTTATTTTATAGATTAAACATTTTAAAAGTGAGTGATTTGCACTTATATCAAACAGCAATCTGTATGTTTAAATACACACAAAATTCACTTCCTCTTTTTCATGACGTATTTATTCCTAATTCCCATGTTCACTCATACCCAACGCGTAATTGTACTGATTTTCATTTACACAATCCTAAAACTTTGTTAGCGCATAAGTCCATAATATATCATGGTCAAGACATTTGGAATGCACTCCCTAGACATATTAAACAGTGTACATCTCTCTATTCATTTAAAGCTACACTAAAAAAACACATTATTTCACAATATAATGTATAAAGATAAAAAAATAAAAGCGTTCTTTGTGAAACTTTAGAAACTACATTAAATTTTGGTCTGACGTTACATAGTAATACTGATGATTCAACATTTTGGCGCATGAGGACACTTGCACTTGCACACACACGCACCACTCGCACCCTTGTTTTTGTTTAGTTTCTCTCTTATCTCTGTCATTAACGTATAATTAGTAGTCTTATAAAGATGAGATTCATATGCTAATTCTATAATTATTTATATTGAATCCAACTGTTTATATTCACATTTAATTGTAATATATATCATTTGAGTATCATGGCCCCCTCTTCTTGTTACTTAGCCAATATTTCACAACTCATTTTTATCTTAGCTCGGTTGACCGTCTGCTCAAGCTTTTGCTTATAACGGCGACCTTCTGCTTTCTTTCTTTATACACGCAATGGCCCAACGTATAAATTTACTCTTACTCATGTATTATACATTTGTTTCTATATTTTGTATATTGTTTGCATACCTTATGTTTTATATAATTATCCATATTTGTTGTATAACTGATTTGTTTGATTGCAGAAAATAAAGTCTTTGAAATGAATAATTATCATTATGTATGCTCCCGGGGAGGTACTGAAACTACGTTTGAAAAATATCTATGAAAATCTATGAGCGGTCGTTATGAGCAGGTGGTCGCTATAGACAGGTGGTCGCATTAGCAGGTTTGACTGTACCTCCCCCCGTATCTGATTCAAATGATGAAAAGTTATGATGGATTTTGTATCATTTTATCGCAATCTAAACAAATTAATACATTGACAACTCATATTCTTAAATATATTTTGTTTTGTATTGATTTATGAATTTACATAGTTGGTGTCATTGTATAATGCTCTTAATAGGTATTTCAAAGCGAATTAAGTTTTTAAAGATCAAAATGTAGCCTATTCTTAACTCTTAAGGAGTTATTTGCATTTCATACATAAGCGCTGTATTCGAAATTCCACGTCATGTGTGACGCATCACGTTGTAACGACGTGTGATACAGTAACCAAATATGCAATATGCTCAAATTTGGTATCAAACGATGCGCAAGACTCTAGGAAAGACCTCCATGAAATAACAAGCTGGAATCAGCAGTGCATTGTGGTGTAAATGTGCAAGATGTGTGACTGGGTCTTCATGACCCCTAAGGCTGAAACCCAATATTTAGTGCATTAGGTGTGGTTTTCTTGAAACTCATCCTGTGGACTTAGTAGCTAGTTTACAAGGTTGTCCACCTAGGTTGTGATCCTAGAATGTCCTAGAAGTCATTTCTGGTGGCCAACCTTTTACAACAGGCAAAAGCTGAAATCCTAAAAAAATGGTGGTTTGCCCCCTGGGTACATCTCAAAAACAAGAAGTCGCTGATTCGTAAACAGTTGTCTATTATTAATATCAGTCTTGTTTGCCCACCACCGTCGTTCACGGCGCTTTCTCAGGCGTTTGGCTTCAGCAATCTCTGATGTGTACCACATGTTGCGTGAACGAATTATGCATGTATAATATATACATGTACTTGTATAACAAAATAGCAGGTCATTTCTTGTCTAATAATAGACACATTTCACACATATCAACAATAAAACAGTACAATGAAAACAGTACAAGGCCTGGTCTAGTCTAGATCTAGACTAGGATCTAGGTTCTAGTTGACAACCATTGTCAATGACGATATTTCATTTTCACAACATTCAAAGATTGGCTTAAAAAATAACCCCAACAAATAACGTCAGTTGACGTGATCATATCAGACTCAGAGACTGGAAAAACTTACATCTACGTAGAAACGACTCGACAAACGGCATGCAACGTACCAAACTTGTATTTCATTCCTGGCCTTGCATGGGCCTGGCCGCGCCGGCCTCGCACTGGTAAATGAGTTGGACATTTGGTACTGCCTCTGGCTCTGCTCTGGCAAGTATAATATTACTTAGTATCAAGATCTACAGTCTACCGTAAAGGCGTAAACTATAAAACTGGCCATGCCCAGCAGCCCAGGTCCCAAGGTCTAGACTTTCGGTTAAACTGAACAGATTATGAATATAAGATGAAATCGACGGGTACGGTTTGAACGAACCAAATCAATACATAATGAAGAGTCAATGCAAAGACTACCACAATACAGTAATTAGCTATAGTATAATATAGAGTAAACTCAGCCAAAACACAAAAGTTTGAACCACATTTCGTGATGTGGTACTGGTACGGTAGATATTTAGATCTACAGTATTAAAATACATAACTTAAGTTACTTATACTTGTATTTATTAATTTCTGATTTATTTTAACGATAACAAATAACAGGGTAGCCCTTTTAAATTTTCAGTTTAAGTTTGAACAATCTCAGGACAAATAAACTGTCACTGTCAGCTCTGCCAAGCCCAAACCGGCAAGGCCAAGCCAGCTATTGGCCCGAGCCGAAGCCAGAAGTCTATACAAATAAAACACGTACAATCATGACATGATTTATATTTATTAGAAACAAATGGACGAACTAACCTTGTAATTGCAGTTGTTGTGATTTGGTAGGTAAGAACTTCCACTCGAACTATCAGGTTCAGTCCGCTGACGATGAACGTCAACCCCGTCAACCAATGCCAATAGCAAAGGCCATGACTTAGGCCTTGCCTTGAACAAGCTGCCACTTGAAATTGAAACACTGCTTTGGATTGCAAAATTAAGGAAAGTCCGATTAAATTTGCAAAAACAAGAACCAAAAAGCCACCACGTGAACATTTCCTGTACGACTTGTATCGACGATCGAGTGCGAGCTCCATTGATTACGTAAATTTAACTAGCTATAGTCTAGACTGGTATATGTATAGCTGTAGTATACTAGAAATACAGTATCGACTCGACTCTGATCGATCTTGACTACATGTACCATCGATCATGGGGTTTACTTGTACTTTAGTCGGACTTTTTACTCTACACTCCAGGCCGGCCCAGTACATTACATCATATACCCAGGATGTTGTTAATGGGGGGGGGGGGGGGGGGGGGGGGGGGGGGGGGGGGGGTGCCAGTTAACACATATTTGAAGCCGAGACCAAGACCCTTCTTGAATTTGTTTCTCAAAGGGGGGGGGCGGGGTTCGATGGTCGCGGTCAGAATTTGTAATGTTGTTTTGTAGATTTTGCTA
>JBAMJV010005781.1:60000-76765 GCA_037951105.1 Echinarachnius parma
TCGAATAAAATGTGGGACCCCACAATTATTACAAAATGGTTATGTTTGTGGATAGTTCAGCCATTTCTGAACCGATTTTGATCAAATAAAGTTTATTCTGTCATTAAAATTGTATGCTCTTTCGAATTTGACACTCAGTTTTTCATTATCTCACAAACAATTATTTTGTGTTGCGCCCTTTATACCAAAACTCAACTATCCCTTTAAGTGCTCGCTTATACCATGTATACGTGATTTGATCAGTGGTGATTCTCGATCATGATGAGTTGCCTTGGGCTATATTACGTAGGGTACAGTGAGATGAGATCGGCTTTGATTTTTGATAACGAGAAATATTCAAATCATGCAACTTTAATTGTGTTGATTGTTAACATTATTATTGAAGACTAAAATAATACAACATGTTTTTATTTATTAGACTCTAGTAGACCTTAACAACTTTATATCTTGTGATTTAAAGGGGTATATCAGTTTTGGTAGAGAGGGCGCTGCACAACACAATTTTTCGTGAGGTAATGAAAAACTGAGTGTCGAATTTGAAAGAAAATGCAATTTTAATGGCAGAATAAACTTTATTTGGTCAAAATCGGTTCAGAAATTGCTAAAATATCAATAAATATATCCGATCGTATTTATTTCGGCCCCAAATAAATACGATGATTTTTTGAAAAAAAAAAAAAATGCTTACACTTTTTCAAAAAGGTTCAAAAGCGGTTTTTAAATAGTTGTTGATGATCTCTCTATTTAATCATTATTTCAACAAAACATCACATGCATAATTTTGTATGAAAAATGGTTGAAACCAATGCCTTATTAGAGAGCGCCCTCTTGTGTTTTAATGGCGCTTTTTGAATGATAACAGGCTTTTCACTTAGTCGTTTGGAGCATGGTGGGGTTATAAATATTAGTTTGTAGTGTTACTGTGCAGGTTTTGGTTACTAAAGTTCAGCCTTACCAACAACTGTACTTTCAGGGACCGTCTGAAAAACAGTCTTTGGCTGAGTACGGTTCCCTGATGAAATAAAATGAAAATAAAAATAAATACTACCCCTTTAATGTATTGGGAATAGGAAATACACGCCAGTGTGCCATCATTACGAAAATCACTATGAAACATGCATTAGCTGATTAGTGTTGATAAGCAACTTGAATCCGGGATGTATAGTCCCTTGTATCATTCACTCAACGACGTTTGACATTGTCAGTGGCGTAACGAGCATAACTTGCTAGTGCGTATCGACCCAAATGTGGGGGAGGGGACCGTATTAAGTGGTAAGTAAGGAGGGAGGGGGGGGGGGGGGGGTGCAGTCCTCATCTGCACTCAAGATCCAGCGGATAGTAAGCAAATAATTACCGTTGGTGAAGGTGATGGGACAAACTATCACTTCCGAGGCGATCTGGATGTAGCTATCTTTCAGAAGCGAAGCTGAGGAAAGATAGCGTATACATTCAGATCGCCGAGGAAGTTATAGTTTGCCATCGCCTGAAACCAAAAGGTGATTATTTGATTTATATTCCACATCAATTATTTACAAAGGGCTAACAAAGTTTGGAATATTGAGCAATTGATCGAGTCTTTTATTTTAATTTCGTCAATCCTGCACATGAACAAGATTTATGATTAAAAGTCAAAGACGCACCAGCGCGCTACCTTTCTGCGCACTAACGCGCGCACGCGGTACTCTGCCAGAGTGATCACGATTTTTGATCACCGGAACGCCTACCACTCTACGTTGCATTGTGTGCTACTTGGGAACTACATAAACCAATCACAGAGCAGTTCATACGCGTCGTCACCGGATCGAGGTCAATAAAACAAGTTCATATGCATACGTCACCATGGATCCCATTGTTCTCATAAGCATGATAAAATCTAGGACAGTGCGCAGGAAAATAGGCGCGATAGTCTACGCACTTCATAGAATGATGATTGGTACAGGGGGGTGTCACTGCTGCCAGAGTGCCGCGATTTTTGCTCACCGGAAGAGCCTACAACTGGTTGCATTATGGCAAAGACGCTTCTTTGATTATGGGCTACTTGGAAACTAAAGTAAACCAATCACAGAGCAGTTCATACGCGTCGTCACCGGATCGAGGTCAATAAAACCAGGGGGGTGTCACTGCTGCCAGAGTGCAGCGATTTTTGCTCACCGGAAGAGCCCACAACTGGTTGCATTATGGGCTACTTGGGAACTACAGTTAACCAATCACAGAGTAGTTCAAACGCGTCGTCACGGGATCGAGGTCAATAAAACAAGTTCATATGCATACGTCACAATGGCTCCCATTGTTCTCATAAGCGTGATGAAATCTAGGACAGTGCGCAGGAAAATAGGCGCGATAGTCTACGCACTGCATAGCATGATGATTGGTCCAGTATTTCTAGGTCACTACGCGATGACGTAGAGAAGTGGGCTACGGGAGCTTCAAAAATCGGTTCACTCCGCCATGTTGCCCATGTACAAAGTCTATGGGACACGTGACTTGCGCGCGTTAAGTGAGCCTTCTAGTTATAAACGGGTTGGTTTGTTTATTCATACTTCTATGAATAAAACACGTTCATATGCATAGGTCACCATGGATCCCATTGTTCATAAGCGTGATACAAATCTAGGACAGTGCGCAGGAAAATAGGCGCGATAGTCTACGCACTGCATAGCATGATGATTGGTCAAGTATTTCTAGGTCACTACGCGATGACGTAGAGAAGTAGTCCACGGGAGCTTCAAAAGTCGTGTCACTCCGCCATCTTGCCCATGTACAAAGTCTATGGGACACGTGACTTGCGCGCGTTAAGTGAGCCTTCTAGTTATAAACGGGTTGGTTTGTTTATTCATACTTCTATGGATTGGTAAAGTCTTTCTAGGTCACTACGCGATGACGTAGTGAAGTAGTCCTCGGAAGCTTCAAAAATCGCGTCACTCCGCCATCTTAACCATAGAAGTATGAATAAACAAACCAACCCGTTTATAACTAGAAGGCTCACTTAACGCGCGCAAGTCACGTGTCCCATAGACTTTGTACATGGGCAACATGGCGGAGTGAACCGATTTTTGAAGCTCCCGTAGCCTACTTCTCTACGTCATCGCGTAGTGACCTAGAAATACTTGACCAATCATCATGCTATGCAGTGGGTAGACTATCGCGCCTATTTTCCTGCGCACTGTCCTAGATTTCATCACGCTTATGAGAACAATGGGAGCCATTGTGACGTATGCATATGAACTTGTTTTAAATTGACCTCGATCCCGTGACGACGCGTTTGAACTACTCTGTGATTGGTTTACAAGTAGCCCATAATGCAACCAGTTGTAGGCTCTTCCGGTGAGCAAAAATCGCTGCACTCTGGCAGCAGTGACACCCCCCTGATCTTAACCATGTACAAAGTCGATTGGACACGTGACTTGCGCGCGATAGGTTGGCCTTCTAGTTATAAACGGGTTGGTTTGTTTATTCATAATTATATGGATAGTACACAGTGCAACGCACTTTCACCGAAGATAGTAGTGAGTGCAACGGACTTTCACCCAAGATAGTACACACTGTAACAAACTTTTCTTCTCCCATCAATGATGGGCGAAACTATATTTCATCACGTGATTAACTTTTTACCAATCGTAGAGCAAGATTCTTAGTATGTGGAATATAACATATCATATACCACCATGGTAATAAACTAGTGATGTTAAAATGAGTTCAAAGTCGGAGTTTGAATAATCTAGGAATATAAAAACACACAGTGATACGCAACCGTACTTGAAAACCCCCCGCATAAATAGTGATATTCAGTTGTTTGTACGGGAATATACTCTATGAATTTTCCTAGTATATGGAAAAGATATGTGGTTGTATATTAGTACAATAATCAAAACATCGCTTAACTCTGATTGTCACACATTTAATACAAACATAGAGAAATATAAATCACACCATGTTAATATGATGTGACGAAATGGTTTAAAGTTTGATCTCCAGATATAAAGCACCCAGTCCTCGTGATAACCAGTCCCGAGTACCAAAATATAAATGCGAATTAACTATTGTAAATATATCTTTGTCCAAAATTATTAAATAGTAAATCTTGAATCTGCTGGTCATTTGTTATATTATTACATATGTGTTTATATTCATAATGTCTGGTATATCATGAACGTATTTTTTTTATTTATATATATTTTATGATGTTGTTATATCAGGACCTTGGTGGAAAACAGCATCATTGCTGGTCACGTAATCCTGTATAAATATATTTGAATAAATAAATACATACATAAATAAATAGATAAATAAATAAATAAATAAATAAATAAACAAATAAATAAATACATAACTAAATAAACAAATAAATAAATAAATAAATAAATAAATAAATAAATAAATAAATAAATAAATAAATAAATATTAGCGCAAATTGTGTTATTATCTAAGTTATTTGTACTCGGTTAGATTATCAATAAATTATGCTATTGGTGAAAAGATTAAGTGGGTATATAGAGTACAGTAATACAAATCTCTTGACTCTGATCGTCACACTTGTAATATTAACGTATAGAAATACAAATTATCAATTACACTTGACTTGCTATAGTGTGACGAATGGGTTGAAAGTTCAAACTATCACCAGATATTAAAGGGATCTAGTAACTTTGTTGGCATGTGCAAAAAGTGATGAATGGTTGATGCAATGTATAGTGCTGTTATCTCATATATCCACAGGGTATTGTGTGAAAATTTCAAGTCAAATGGACATTGCATGGCCAAGTAATGAGCGAAAATGCAAAGTGATATTGGGTGATATTCACTAACTCACTGCATTCACTTTGTACAGGGATGAAAAACTCGCCCGGAGTTTTTCTTATCTGAATACTTTGATCGTACATATCTTTGTAACGAAAGGGAAATTTGAAAAACCGAAACCTGTCCCATGATTTTATTGTATATACGAATACAACAAGGTATGAGGGAACCGCTAGAATTAAAATTTTATTTTGAGGATTTGGACCCCGGGGGGCCACTCAACTATATTGCTGTACACACGCGCGACCACAGGTTTTTCAAACACACCCTAAACAAGTTTTATCCATTGGTCAAATTTATACCCTATTCAAGTATTTTCGCGTGCTCTTTTGACAATTTTGCCCCCTAAACAAGTATAACCCCTATAACATACCCCTAAACAAAGTCTACGTCAATTGCTCTCGCACAAAATCCCCGGCAAACTCCAGACAAGTCCGGGAAACAAGTTTGGAGAAAAAGGCCTAAACGCGTATTTGTTGAACTCCACAAACATACCCTTTTTTTTCTTCTGATTTTGGCCTTTTTGACACCAAAGACGCTTAATGGAAAGACCGACCACTGTACAATTTTCTTGTACAAAGTGAATGGGCAGCGCGCGATGTCCTCAGTTAATGCGCGCAATGACAGTCCTGACGTCACAATGCAAATTGCACAGGGGGTTCCCCACATATTTATTGTTGCAGTTGTTGTTGTTGCTGCTGGCTTAATGTGAATGACTCGGCTATTTTTAGCCTAGCAACAACACTTTTTTCGGAAATAAATCAGCTGACTAAGCGCACCGATTTTATAATGCGCACACATACGCAGTTATCATTGGTCAATTATTCCACAAAGCAGTATCATGTTGGGAAGAACAAAGTCGATTGGTTTGTCGGTGCGTATATTCCAGACAGTGTGCGTGATAATATGCAAATATCCAAATATGCCATTGCCTGTTTATTGTGCACGTTCTAGATCTGTGAATTTAACAATTCTTTATTTAGAAAATGTGAGTGAAAATCTCTAAAAGCTATCGACTATAATTTTTAAATATTTTTACCTATACAAAGACAATATTGAATTAGAAAAGCAATGTGTTCCCCAGGAGTACCCAACTTGGAGATAAGCGGATGTTCAATCGTCATACTAGCCTGAATTTGCCGAGTTTAAGTAAGTACGTTATGATCCTTACTTTTGTTTAAATTAATACTAACAAAGGGAACATTTGTTCCAAAAAAGCTATCGACTATAATTTTTAAATGTTTTTTCATTAATTTAAATGAACAAGATTCAGTACTGTAGCCAAACCTCTGGGTGTACCCAACTTTCTCTTAAGCTCGATTTGAATCTTCATTCTGTTTGAATGAACATCGCTGTGCGGCCGCTAGTGATCTGTCTTGTAATTCTACAGTCTTTGTTGACACCCTAAACGCGTCACGCGCGTGATGCGCCATGATCGGCAAAAAGTACCCTTTTTACGCGTTTTTTTGGTCGCGCGTGTGTACAGCAATATAGTTGAGTGGCCCCCCCGGGATTTGGACAATGTTACTAAGTCCCTTTAAGCAATTAGTATGTTGTTAAAATTAGCCCAGTGTGCCAAAAGGAAAAGAGCTCAAATATTGATATTTCAGTTGTTTGCACTGGAATAGTTTATGAATTCTGCACGTAGGGAACACATCTAGTATAAAGAGGGTTTAAAGTACAGTAAACAACATCGCGTGACACTGGTCGGGCACACTAAGAAGATTAAAATGGTTCCCGCCAATTCATCTTTGTTCCCACGCAAAACTGATATCACAAAGATCAAGGACCCTAACTAAGGTATCTCTAATATTCATGTAGGGGTGTAAGGTCCTAATTGCACAATTACAGCTTCGAAACAAAAATCAATGCTCCCCTCTCCCACATGATTCATTATTATATAGACTTAATTTAAACGTCTGGAGTGAGACAATTGAAAGGTGGTCCAAATATAGTTCGATAACCAATATGCTCAGACCCGGGGGGGGGGGGGGGGGGGGGGCGTACGAAACCCATGGCTACGGGTCTGATGCTTGTCATACGAAAAGAGCGTTATCAATCGGAAAAAAAAACGATGCATGATCCACTAGTTATACTAGGAGTTTTCTGTATCATTGTTTCGGGAAAACTATGAATATTCATGAAACATTTGTGCGTGCGCATCTGTGTGGAAGGTCAATAATAATGAGAAAAAACGAATAAATACTTAACCGAAATTATCTTGAAGTTGGTTACAGATATGATATGTGTGTTACCTCGTTGTTTGGCTACATATTGTGCAGACCAGTTCGTCATGTGATGATCTGAAGTTTTATTTGAAATCCCGCGTGTCTCCAGGGACTGTTTAGTACTTAGTAGTCGCCTCATGCCAGGTTGACCTGGAGCGTGATATTTTAGATAATCGTTTTACCAAGTAGTAGGTAAATTAACATAATGATTGGTTGTGGATCGGTTCAAAACACAATCACAACCGTAACAAATGGTGGAGCTCTTGGATACTAAATGAACTGTATGCTGTACTCTGTTTACCCGGTATTAATTGGGAAAAGGACTTTGTGTCTGAATGAAGTGACAAAACGGATATGAACTGATTTCAATTTATCTTGTAACAAACTGACATTTTATTGAACTTATGGCATTTCTATTGAACCGAGCTAATATGCCAATTGATAGGTAAGGCCAGCAATATTGTTTATACCAAAGGAAACCACACAGCGATTCTCTTGGATGCGAACTGCACCTAACGTTTTACAAGATTGAACTGATGTTAATTGGATAACATATATTATGTTGAAACCATGGACCCTACTATATTGAAACTAACCTACATCGATTCAAATTAACTGATTTATTTTGGAACGAACTGCATTGATTGAAATGAACTAAATTTTATTGGAACAGATTGACTTGAATTGAAATTAACTGATTCTATTGGAACGAATTGCATTAATCATGTTAAATGAAACGAACTAAATTATATCGGAACGAACTGGCATTGGTTAAAATGAACTGATTTATATTGGAACGAGCTGATGTTGATTTAAATTAACTGACATTGATTGCTTTGTATTATACTAGATCATATTGGCCGAACTCACGTTAATAGAAGTAATTAACTGATGTCTATCGGAACGAACTGGTGTGTGTTGTTATTGAAATGAACTGGTAAACTGAGAAACCTGAACTGATCTTTTGCCAATAGTCAATTTACATTTTCCAACTGGAACAGCCATTCTCAATTTGTTTATCACTGACTAGACCGATAGATCAGTCGTTCTCCTCGTTTGTTGTATTCACTCACCACTTCGTAGTGGAGGAGATAGTATGACGTCATAAAATATTAAAGGACCCCTCCAGATCGAGATGGAATTTTCTGTCTAATCACTGATATGATAGCGTTATAAGGTAAGTTCAATCAAAATAAACATTATTTCTTCTGTGACAAAATAAGGCAAATAATAGCGATATGTTTTATCCAACTTATTGTTTTATTATGACTTAAACTGATATGATTATTCAAGCGAAATACGGTGATCTGTAGGTAGAAATATGGCAATATTTATTCACCTGTAAGCAAATGTGAGAAGGTTCTGACTGTGATACCATACATTCAGTTGCCAATATCATAAATATACTGCCTGGCTCAGAAATAAGGCACGCCGTACTTCCCAAAACATGGAAGCATAATGACTGGTTTCACTAGATGCACATACATTACAAACGTATATGACTATTCAATTTTTTTATTTTCAATTTTATTTATGTTTCCAACAAAACATTACAAATCAATTATAGTCATTTACAAAAATTAAGGTATACATATTGGAAACCAGAGGGGTCCACTAAAAAGCAGTGCTTGTACAAATATGGACCCCTCCAATAATAATGAATAATTAAATTAATACATTAATAAATTCGTGACTACAAACGAACTAAAAAAAAGGTAAAAAAGGGAAGCCAACAGAGACGAAAATGGGACAAGAGCAACATTAACATTACATGACAAAGACAATACACAAAATAGACACTGCAAAAAAAAAAAAAGAAGTGAGCTATTATCGGGGGTACAAAAATAGTGCAAAAGGATGAGCTGCATGTGGGGTGGAGAAAATTAAAAGGCTCAATAAAACATATCAAATTACATTTTGAGTCAGCGAGTAGAAAAAGACCTTGTTTAAAAAAAAGGGGAAAAAAAAGGAAGAGGTGAGGACGGGGAAAGAATAAATTGGCGACATAATTAATGGTGTTCATAAGATTGTAATATAAATCAATTTGAATTTTTTCTTGAAAACATTGATTGATGGAGCATTTTTTTACTTCATTGCTTAAAGAATTCCATAATTTGGGGCCTTCATGTATAAAAGTATTTTGAGCTAAGAGAGGCAAATGAAATTCTTCAGAATGTCTTGTTGGGTAATTATAGACTAAGCTATTTAAAAAAAATCATTTCTTGAAAAACAGATGACAACATAT
Organism: Echinarachnius parma; assembly: GCA_037951105.1. Classification (NCBI taxonomy): domain Eukaryota; kingdom Metazoa; phylum Echinodermata; class Echinoidea; order Clypeasteroida; family Echinarachniidae; genus Echinarachnius; species Echinarachnius parma. The sequence goes on from JBAMJV010005781.1 coordinate 69,271, forward strand.
CATTATTATAATTATACATAAATTGACCAAGTTGAAATAAATATAAGTCTTTAACCGTTAAAATCTTATTTTCAAAAAAGAAAGCGTCTGTGTGGCAGCGAAAGGGGGACTTACAAATAATACGAATAACCTTCTTTTGTAGTAGCAAAACTTGATCTAATAATGTTTGATGCGTGTTACCCCAGACTAAGAAACCATAATTCATGTATGGGAGAATCAAAGAACTGTAAAGAATGATTAATGAATTCAAAGGAAGACATGTCTTTACTTTATAAATAATACCAATATTTCGAGAAATAATCTTACAAATATTATCAATATAAAATTTCCGGGAAAGGTTATTATCAACCGTTACACCCACAAATTTAATAAATGAAACACACTCCGATGGGGGTGTTTTCAAAAACTATATTAGCTGGCAACGAATCTATAGATTTACTAAACAACATAATATATATTTTGTTTTCTGGAGATTCAAAGATAAATTGTTCGCTCTTATCCACAATAAAAAATTACTAATTTCAATATTAACTATTTCAACTAATCTATGAGGATCATTGTGAGAAAAAAATAAGTTTGTGTCATCAGCAAAAAGTACGATTTATATCAGTGGGCCTAATATACCACCTTGTGGAACACCACAATTTATATCACAGAAAGCTGAAGAGTTGTCATTTAAAAATACATACTGCTTTATATCTGAAAGATAGCTCCTGAACCACTCCAAGGCCATTCTACGTACACCATAATGTGAAAGTTTATAAACTAGAATATCGTGGTTAATCGTATCGAATGCCTTGGAGAAGTCCAGGAAAAACTAAGAATCCTAGAAACTAAGTGTACATGTACATGTACATGCAAACTAAAACAAAAAAATGTAACTTACAAATATGGTGTGAGTAATATTTCTACCAATAACCGCATATAATGAAAAGTAAGAAAGTATTACCAAGTAAACACAACTATGTTACAAAAACTATTCTCTCTTACATTCACTCACAAACTTGGAACAATAAAATGTTTCACTTACCGATTTCTGCTACATGATTATGGGAATATTTACTGGGTAAGGTTCATTTAAAATCTAATGTGCTTGATAGAGCTCCTCGTCTGCAAAATTTTGTCGCCTATGTCCTCCGCGTCGTTCCATGTCCAATTGCTCGAAGCCGTTGACTCGTCGATGTCGTCAGAGAAGCCGCCCGGGTCATCGATGTCATGGTCGATGTCGTCATCGTCCTCATCGTTGTCTTCGCCAGTTGTCGAGCCGCCATCGTCGAAGTCTTGGTCGACCTGGTCCATGATGCCTGGTGACAGTCAAAGTCGTCGGAGCGGGACGGCTAGTTTATCAGGCGCTCGTTGTCGTCTGCATGTCGGTGTTAACCGCTGCAGTCATGCTGCCTTTATCAACTCGCTAGTGAATTTCTCCAAAAATTCAAAACATTGAACGTCGATCCAGGCGAAACAGGTTGCAGTCTATGGTGTTGAGCTGATATAGATTGTAAATGGCATCTGCATTGTATATCATCAAGACCGATGGAAAGTCTCAATTCTAATCTAAATAAATCATGCAATGTAGTTGCTGATGAGCCTCCGCGAAGGAATAAAAAGTTCAGAACACCGGGTTCTCCACCATGTTGTGTTGGGATCGGTGTATATGATATTGGCAGGAGGAGAGGTACATGAAATGATGAAGAGGAGACATATAGTTCCGGAGTAGAATATAAGTATTTATTCGCTCCAAACTATGGAGTACGGGTAAGAAGCAGGCCATGGTAACTGCTACAATCCCTTCCTAACTTATCTAAATGCAGCTGCCCTCTGGGACATAGCGTTGTCGTCTTGCAGCTGAAAATGCTTTCCGTGGGAGACAGTGGTTTTACAGAATGTCCCGGTGGACGATGGCGTCGACATATCCACCACATATTGAATACCTGCCCATATCACCATTGGGTCGTCACAACCTCAATTCGTTTTGTGAATACAGTAATATTGGAGCTTCTCTCCACGTAATTGACAAACCCTTTGTCTTCTATCTTTTTCGGTCAAGGATGTCATGGCTCTTACCCATTAAGATGACATATCACTTGTGTCCAAGCGGCAATCTTCTGTATTCCCTAGTCCAGGGATGTCCGGTAAATCTGGGTTGCATGGTTTGGATTGGACACTTGGTAGTTATCTTGCTCGGTGATCATGTTAGAGCGATCTCTGATGTACAGTTTGGTGGACAGCGTCGATTCCATAGTGTCTTCTTCATAGATATTCCAACTTTATGGTCAACAGTGTATTTTGTCAATTTTATGATGACATATTTTAATTATAAAAAAGCGTTTGAATTTTCATTGCTATTTGTATTCATTTTTTGCCGTCATTATCTTTACCATGTCCATTGTCATCGAATTTACCGTTTTTATACCCCTTTCACGATATTCAAACTCACCTCGTTCTAAAAGTGATAAAATTGGGAACAATCGTTCTGTTCGAGGGAGATTTGAAATCTTATTTTGTATTTCCTTTTGATGTAAAAATATCATGTAAAAATACACATTTGTGGTAAACATTTCTGGAACAAGCTTTGGCTAATACACAGGCAAATTTCCACGACTTGCAACGGTCGAAACTCGGTGCTCCGAAAAAAAAAAAAAAAAATTAACACCCTGTAGTATCTTGGGAATCACACTGGCCTAGGCGCGCGCCCATTTGTCTTAACTACTTGAAGGATTTTCTCATATTCAAAAAATTACTAGTAAAAAATTAGGTCATGTATATTCATGAGCAGTAACACATTGCTACTCATGAATCATTTTTGACTAACCACCTTTTTAAATATGAGATCATTGTATATATTATGCTGATAAATGCCAATTCAAGTCTCGGTTTCATTTTTTCGGAACCGGTGCCCCGAAAAAAAAAAAAAAAAAATATATATATATATTTTTTTTTTTTTCGGAGCCCGGTTCCGAAAAACGAAACCGGGACCCGATGGTGACGGTCGGGAACCGGTGTGACCGACCGAACCGACTCAGCCTTAGTTGTAATTGTTCATATCTTTCGAGCATGGTTGACTTAGAACTATTAGTATGTAATGTTATGTTGCAGGTTTTGGTTACTAAAATGTAGTTTTACCCAAACTGTACTCTCCCATATCCTGCCTGTAACAGGTGTTTCAGTGGCAAGCATCAATCACAAGAGCTTTCCAAGTTAAAATTAAAGTTGGCGGAGCGCCAGTCGAACTATCCGGAGATCTCAATTGTGATCTCCGGGGACACCTGTTTTATTTTTATTTTTTTTTGTATTTGAATTTTCATTTATTAAATAAGTATCATACATGTTTTATCTGTTGTTTTTTTCGTTTGCCGTCCAGCATGGCTGAGGAAAACACGCGTTCAAATGAGATAGACGACGCATTATGCAAAGTTGCAGAGGCTTTCACCGACAACAGTCAGATCGAGAAGGTGGGGAAGGGACTTGGCTTATCTGTACCCGAGATTACAAGATTCATCGAGACCAACATGAAGGGTGCTCACGTGACAACAGATGGTACACGGCGCATGCTCCGTATGTGGTCGCTGGGGGTCGAGTCATCGAGGGTTTTACCCACACTGGTCACCGTGCTGAGGGATGCTGGCTTGGTTCGAGTTGCTGAAATAATCCAGCCTGGCTCCATTAGTCGACATACTTCAAAATGTAAGCGATATACATAATATGTATTAACGTAATACACATTACATTATGACAAAAAATATGCATGCAGTATAATGTTAACATATTTCCCATCTTGGCGAGATGGAGTGCTATACAGGGTGCCACCCCCCCCCCCCCCACCAAAAAAAAATAATAATAACAATTCCGAAACGGGGTACTTGCCGTACTAAATAAACATGATGACTAGGTTCACGGGATAGGGCATCTTTTACAAAGAAAATTGATACCAAATCAAGTAATTTTTGTTTCAGGACATCTTAAAGGGATCTACTAACTTTGTTTACGGTTTTGACGATCCAGTGGATAATTTAGCATCGGAACACTTCAATCATACATATCTTGTAAACGAAAGGGAAATTTGAAAATCCGAAATCTGTCCCATGCTTTTATTGTTAATAGGAATAAAAAAGGAATGAGGGAACCGCTAGAATTCCAATTGGATTTGAAGGATTTGGACAATGTTACCAAGTCCCTTTAAAAGGAAAGGCCAGTAGTCGGAAATAGCTTTATTGGTCAAACTAATTGATTAGTAATATTGAAATAACATCAAAAGGAGCGTGTGTGGAAAAATCTGAACCGTACTATCGTCAACTGCAGAAAAATCAGTAAAAACGTTTATGAAAGCCGCTGACATTGAGCCTAAATTCACCGTCAGCTTGGCCCGTCTACGCTGGCCACATTCGCACGCTCGTTCGAGCGATTTGCTTGGGGGAAATTCCAAGGTAACAGCGTGACGGTCGGAGGGTGTTTCTCACGATGAAAGTCTAAATAACTCACCAAATCAAAATGTCCAGAACCAAATTTTTATATGCATCTGTTACCACTATCCTACCAATTATTTACAATAGGAAAGAAAATCAAAATTCCCACTAAATTATGAATTATGAATATCAATATCTGCGGTAACAGCGTGACGGCAAAAAGACATGGGTTTCTTACATGGTAAGAAACTAAGTAAACTCTGTGAACTACAGGAACATTTTGCAATTTTGTCACATTGATTCTTTGTACTAGACATCAAGCTAGAACATCCAAATAAAAATGTAGAAAAAATTGAATGTTCATAGTAAATATGATATCATAAATCTGTACACGGTAACAGCGTGACGGTAACAGCGTGACCTCTGAATTGTACATGTTATATATATGGGAGATATTGATGAGATGAATAAGATTATATAATTTTGATGTAGTCATCCAGAATCTATACAGAACTAGATGAATGGGTAATATAACCCAGATGCTCTGAAATGATGGTTCGCATGACACAAATTTGCAGCCTAGCGCCCTCTATTGATCAAAAAATGTTTTTGGACATAACTGAAATTCTTATCTTTTTCAGAATTTAGTTTGTGGAACCATCAAATATCAAAACCAAAATACATACTTAATTGCAACAATGAAATATTAGACCTTTGACATCTGACCTGTGACCTTATTTCTCAAATTAGCATACAAATGTTTAATTTACAAGTGATTTGTTTCATGTAACATGATTTCAATATTAGTAAGTTTTTGTGTTTGAATTGGTAATTATCCGAGTGACCTATGACCTGTGCTCCAAACATTTTCATAGAATTTTCTTTTACCTACAGTACTCTTTCTAACATTAATTCTGGCATTTTTTTGTGAGATGAAAAATAAACTACAATAATTTGACCTGTTGACCCTTGACCCTATGACCAAATTCTATAATCAGGTCATCTACTTCACTGAACGCATACCAGTATTAATGATCATGTCATCCTTCAAGGATTTCTTGAAATATCTTGAGAATAATATATGTTTTGCATATTAATTAGCTAAGTGACCTTTGACCTTTGACCTCATGGCCCAAAAATGTATCAGATAATCCGTACCTCTGAATACATGTCGTGTACAAAGTTTGAACAGAATCCATCCAACGATTCTTGAGATATTGCAAAAAAAAGAACACTAACTTACATATGCACATACAGAAAGACGGACATACAACCCCTACACATTTATGACTCGGGTAACTTTGTGATGGAAACATTATCAACTGACCCTATTCATATAATCAAAGTATGAGCAATGCCCGAGCATACCTAAAAAAAACATATTTCATTATTTGATTTTGTCTAGTGTATTATATCAATGGAGATCAAGTAGGTTGCGTCACGCTGTTACCCAAAAAGTAACAGCGTGACCAAATTGATATTGCTTAGATTAATTAGTGGTAAAAGGTAATGCTGCTATTTAGCATCCATAATATAGCCCTATGTGTGAATGAAGGAGAAACAAAAAATAATTTCATTCCCATTCATATTTTTCCAGAAATATTAATATTAAAAATACCTGTTTTTAGGGTAACAGCGTGACATATTGATGACTATAAATGAAACAGTCACTGAAGCAGAACAAAGAGCGAAAATGCTGAAATAGACATTTATCTGATAAATTGAAGTAATGTACTTACCAACACTGAAAGAAAATTGCATGAAAACCTATTTTTGCAGCTCTTTTAAGCTTAATATTTACAAGTATACTTTGTGAAAATAATTGAAAATTAATTTATGCTAATTAATTCCTATGAAATAATATTTTACGTAAATAATTTTTTGGAACAAAATGCATTTCTGAATAGTTTAATCTTTTAGCTTTAATTTGATGCCAAATATGTTATGATTCAACGAATTTGAAAAATGGGTGCTTATGTCAATGTTTGCTTGGAATTGCCCTTGGGCGAATTACCATGTGCGCATTTGCCATAGGATTTACACGCATCGCACGTGGCTGTATCAACCATACGACCATCCGCGAGATATCTAGCCGGGCCGGATCGATATGATAATTTACCAAATATATCAATTAGTAGGTGGTTTCCAGGCAAAATTTGTATCATCCCGTATTAGTAAAAACATGTTCTTTCACATGATTGGTAATTAGAGCTTCCATTTCATTTTTTGGTAGGGGGGGGGGGCGTTTCCAAAACTGGTCTTCATCTTTAAGAAAGACCATGTCAGGTTCCCATTTTGGTAAAATGTTACCGAGTCAGTGCTTGATAAATCGCACTTACTGCCCGTCATAGCCTCAAGTAATGATCAATGCGTGCGGCTATGTTAGTGCTAATTCAGCTATAGACAAGAAGGGGTACTTACAATGGCGCACGCATTTATTGTTTATCGGTGCTATGACGGGCAGTAAGTAAGATTTATCAGGCAGTGACTCAGTAGAAATTGACAAAAATGGGAACCTGACATGGTCTCACTTCCACATCCTAAATAACAAACTACTCGATCAAAATTAATGTTCTTGGTATCATGTGTCTGTATTATGGCAATCACCCCGTTCTGTTTTTTTTTGGTCAACTGTATTGCTCCTAACCCTAACCCTAACCCTACCAATACTACTAATATTAATACTACTAATACTACTACTACTACTACTACTACTACTACTACTACTACTACTACTACTACTACTACTACTACTACTACTAATACTATTACTACTACTACTACTACTACTACTACTACTACTACTACTACTACTACTACTACTACTACTACTACTACCACTACTGAACTACTTCTACTACTACTACTATCATAGGCGTACCCGGGGGGGGGGGGGGGGGGGGTGGGGGGGGGGGGGTTCAAACCCCACCATCTTGGGGGGTTTGAACCCCCCCTTTTAAAATTTTAGCCGGTCTCGAGTCTACTTTTAAGCAGTCTCGACCGTCTAAAACCTGGTCTCGACCGACTAAAACTCGGTCTTGGGCCCAAAAAATGTTCAAAGTTCACCGGTCTCGGGCTTGAACATTTGTAAA
>JBAMJV010005782.1:0-34472 GCA_037951105.1 Echinarachnius parma
CAGTGTATACATTACGTACAGGGTCCTCTAGAGGAGTGTGTGTTGGGGGGGGGGGGGGGGGGGGGGACAAATAATCATCATTAATCACGATGTTTCAAATATAAACTGATGACAACAAGATTCTGATCTTTCTCATTCTCAACATCGAACTGAAAAGGTGTAAACTAAGTATTTTGAAAGTAGCAGTCATTCATAGGCTTTTTTAAAAACATGGGAGCTAGAACGTATAATTAGGCCTATTTAGAAAAACATTCTGGTTTCGAAAATAATTAGCTGCCTGAAAAGTGGGTAACAATTTTGCAAGAATCACAGGAATTAACCACCTCTGTATGATATTGTACATGTGGCTCGACAAGGCTGGGGGCCATTATTCCCCCCCCCCCTCCCCCCCCCCCCCCCCCCCAACCTCCGAGATTTGTTTTATTGCTCCAAACCGTAAAGTTCATACCTACCGTTACTAAATCACGTTACGAAATCCCAAAAATCGCTCAATTTCGTGATGTGTGTACAAAACAACTGGCCAATATAAGTTTTCGTTCAAAATAAATACATCGTTGGTTTGGTCTGGTTTACATTTGTAGTGTTTGTTTTGGTGTTCAAAAAGTTAAATTATAGTTAGAAATGAAACAAACAACACAAACAATACAAATGCAGAAGTATAAAAACAAAGAAATAATTATGTACATAAAATAATTCATTATAAAAACAATAAAACACATAAGGAAGAAACTGGCTATTCCAATTTGTTTTGATGAATTATTATTCTATTCCAAAATAATGGTCTAAATAATTTATGTAGTGAAAAATGTGAATATCAGATTTATGGGTAAAAATATGAATTGTATGACCTTATTTGCGTAAATTACTATAGATATTCAAATTAATACATTCATAAAAAAATAAGATTTTCATTGCGTTTCATAAACTTCACTTAAGTAAAATTTCACAAATCATCTAGGTTGATACCCTTTTTACATGCTTAGACAAACGAAAACACCACCATTTCAGTTCAGAATTGTGATTTTAATGCCCACCTAGCAACAGTAACACTAACACCAGCTCGATCTGTACTTGAAATGACTTTCATTTCGATCCCTATGGAAGTTGTTATCTCTATGGAGTTTTGCGTATACATGCTCAACACTAACACTACTGGGCAGATTAGCAGACGACGCTAAACACCAGCAACCACGTGGCACTGCCGGAAGTACGAGGTCAAACCTCTAACACCAACTCATTTCAAGTACGGTGTTAAGGCTGCAGTTAGTGTTTAATAAACACTAACACTAGCTCAACACCATCTACGATAGTATATTGCCATATCAATAAACACCGCCTGTCGGAAACGGAAGTTTGTACAACGGTGAAATCAGAGGTCATCATGTTAACACCATCCTAACACTAAGTCATTTCAAGTATGGTGTTTAAGCCCGATTTAGTGTTTAATAAACACTAACACCAGGTTTAAACACCATACTTGAAATCACCCAGTGTACGGGGACGGTCACAGCGGATTTAAATCCCCCGTCGCCGCACATGCGTCGCAGAGCGAAAAGACGCTATTTTAACCTCCAGCCCACATCATAATGTTATGTTGGTCCAATGCCATGAGTTGATTTTGGGCCATTGTCAGAAATTGATGTGATGCCAATATCACAAAATGACGTGGTGACGATGTTGGGCTGGCGGACATTTTAACGTCGAGCACACATCAGAATTTGATGTTCTCTCAACGTCAGGAATCGATGTTGGGCCTACGTTAGAACTGACATTGGGCCATTGTCAATAATTGATGTTGGGCCGAAATCGCAAAATTACGTTGGGCCAGCATTAGAAAAAAAACGCCGCGCTGATGTTGGGTTGGCAGACATTTTTACGTCGCGGTGACGTCGCATGTCGCATGTAGGCCCAACGTCCTCTTACAACGAATTTTACATCGGCCCAACGTTGGCACCATGTCAGATGTCTAGCTGGGATCTTGTATATTGCTCATACTACATGTGAGGTATATTAAACAATGGGTATGAAAAAGTCAACACCAAAACATGTGCATCACAAGAAGACATGAGGGTCAAAGTTGTTCTTATTAATTTTTACATAAAGCACTCATAATTAAGATAAAATTGACAAATACAAAATATAGAATATTACGATAAATTTATCATTTTTTTATATTTGGTGATTGTTTTTCTTTTTTAATCCGCTGATCCAAACGTCAGTGTTTATAACACAGTGATCCATTGTTTCATAATGTGGTAACACTATGACCACATGCTATACGCATAGTGGGCTGGATAACACACTGTGTTAATTATAATGCGCTGTGTAAACTGTATGACTACTATTGTGTGGTAATCCAATGTGTATGAGAACACTGTGAACACACTGTGTTACACAGAAATTCATTGAATCACATTGTGACAACACTATGATCATATGTTATACACATAGTGGACTAGATGACGCACTGTGGTAAATATGTTTTAAGTTGTGGACACTGTGTTGGACTATGTGATTATTGTGTGGTAAACTACATCGTATGAAACTCAACACTGTAATAACAAACTACATCGTATGAGACTCAACACTGTGATAACACTGTGAACAAACAATTTCCACATACATTACACAGAATTGCCTATGTAACATAGTACGGCAACCGTGTGGTAACACTATGATTGTTCCATAAGTGATTTTTCACTGTTTAGAATAATGGAAATTAATTCTGATTTCCATCAAATTAACACAATTATGAAAAGTTGCACAACCTCATGTTTTAAAGACAGGGCAATCTAATTTAAAGGGATAGTTGAGTTCTGGTAAGGAGAGTACAGTGTTGGTGAAACTGAATTTTAGTAACCAAAACCTACATCGTTACCTTACAAATTAATAGTTATTACTAGAAAGGAACACAACATTCCAAATGACGTAGTAAAGATCATGTTATCATTAAAAAAGAGCCGTTAAAACGTAAGAGGGCGCTCTCTAAACACTCATCGGTTTCAACCATTTTGAATAAGATATTGTGCATGTGATGTTTTGTTGAAATAGTGATTAGATAGAGAAATAACCAACATCTATTAACATAGCTATTTTGTAAATTTTTGAAAAGAGGAAGCATTTTTTTGAATTTTTAACGGATGGGTTCAAAATTCTCTAATAAACCTGGGGCCCCAGCTTCATTACAAATTGTAATATTTATGGATATTTCAGCCGTTTCTGAACCGATTTTGATCAAATAAAGTTTATTCTGTCATTCAAATATTATGCTCTTTCAAATTTTGCACTCAGTTTTGCGTTATCTCAGGAAACAATTATTATGTGTAGCGCCCTCTCTACCAAAACTGAACTATCCCTTTAAGGAGGGGGGGGGGGATGGGGGTTGACTCCTTCAGAGGCCTGGGGGCGCTGTCCTTATGGTGAGTCCCGCTAAGCATAAATAAAGCATTGGAGCAACGCCCATCTCATGGATGACCCGTTCAGAAGCCGTGGGTGCTGTCCTTTTGATGGGAAGCCCTCTCTAAGCATGAATGAGGCATGATATGAAATTGGCGTAGCCATGGGGGATGTGCCTATTAAAGAAAATAATAAAACTATCACTTAAGATTGGCGTAGCTGGGGTACCTTGGTAAATAAAAAAAAAATGAAATGAATAGAAAAATACAAATTAAGATTGGCGTAGCCACAGGAAGGGGGGTGGGGGGTTGACTCCTTGGGGGCGCTGTCTTTATGAGGAGCCACCACTAATCATGAATGAATCATCTTATGTGTGACCCCTTCAGAAGCCTCGGCGGTGTCGTAACAGGGAGCCCCCTCTAAGCATTAATGAACCCAGGGGCCAACGCCCATCTCATGGGTGACCACTTCAGAAGCTTGGAGGCGCTGTCCTTATGAGGAGCCCACGCTAGTCATGAATTTATCATGGGGGCAACGCCCATCTCAACTCAGTGACTCCTTATCAAGCCTGGGGGCGCTGTCCTTATAAGGAGCCCCCCGCTAATCATGAATTTATCATGGGGGCAACGCCCATCTCATCTGAGTGACTCCTTCACAAGCCTGGGGGCGCTGTCCTTATGAGGAGCCCCCGCTTATCATGAATTTATAATGGGGGCAACGCCCATCTCATCTGAGTGACTCCTTCACAAGCCTGGGGGCGCTGTCCTTATGAGGAGCCCCCCGCTAATCATGAAATTATCATGGGGCAACGCCCATCTCATCTGAGTGACTCCATCAAGCTTGGGGGCGCTGTCCTTATGAGGAGTCATGGGCATTGCCCCGATGATAAATTCATAATAAGCGGGGGCTCCTCACAAGGACAGCGCCCCCAGGCTTGTGAAGTAGTCACTCAGATGAGATGGGCGTTGCCCCCATAATAAATTCATAATTAGCGGGTGCTCCTCATAAGGACAGCGCCCCCAGGCTTGTGAAGGAGTCACTCAGATGAGATGGGCGTTGCCCCCATGATAAATTCATGATTAGCGGGGGCTCCTCATAAGGACAGCGCCCCCAGGCTTGTGAAGGAGTCACCCAGATGAGATGGGCGTTGCCCCCATGATAAATTCATGATTAGCGGGGGCTCCTCATTAGGACAGCGCCCCCAAGCTTCTGAAGTGGTCACCCATGAAATGGGCGTTGCCCCTGGGTTCACTAATGCTTAGAGGGGGCTCCCTGTTACGACACCGCCGAGGCTTCTGAAGGGGTCACACATAAGATGATTCATTCATGATTAGCAGGGGCTCCTCATAAGGACAGCGCCCTAGGCTTCTAAAGGAGTCAACCCCCCCCCCCCCCTCCCTGTGGCTACACCAATCTTAATTTGTATTTTCGTATTCATTTCATATTATTTTATTAACCAAGGTACCCCAGCTACGCCAATCTCAAGTGATAGTTTTATTATTTTCTTTACTAGGCACATCCCCCATGGCTACGCCAATTTCATATCATGCCTCATTCATGCTTAGAGAGGGCTTCCCATCAAAAGGACAGCACCCCAGCCTTCTGAACGGGTCATCCATGAGATGGGCGTTGCCCAAATGCTTTATTTATGCTTAGCGGGGCTCACCATACGGACAGCGCCCCCAGGCTTCTGAAGGAGTCAACCCCCATCCCCCGCCCCACCTTAAATCTTAATTTAATTTGTTTCTTTTTGTGTTATATTATTTCATTTCATTAACAAAGGTACCCAAGCTACGCCAACCTCAAGTGATAGTTTTATTCCTTTTTTTTTTAGTACAGTACACCACCCCACCCTATCATTCACCCCGTGATTTCTTATTACTAAGCAAGGAACACCCCCCCCCCCCCCCCCCCCGTGGCTACGCCAATTTCATATCATGCTTTATTCATGCTAAGAGAGGGCTTCCCATCAAAAGGACATAAATTCATGATTAGCGGAGGCTCACCATAAGGACAAGCCCTCCTCCAGGCCCCCCCCCCCCCTCCCCCCCTTGGCTACACCAATCTGAATTTTATAGTTACGTTTTCTTTTTATTTTATTTCATTTAATTAAGCAAGGCACCCCCCTCCCCCTACTGTCTACGCCAATCTAATACAATTACGTTGTATCCCAATCTGAATTTATAGCTTATTCCTCTTTATTTAGAACAGAGGTTGTGTCAGAACAGATCCCCCCCCCCCCGCCCCCAATTCATCCCGTGGCTACGCCAGTCATAATGCTCTTACTTTCAGACTTGAATTACAATTATATCAGTCATCAGTCCCATACCCCCCCCCCCCCCCCCCCCCATCACGTCCCCACACACCCACCAACTGACAAACAACACAAAAACATGCATAATAATAACGAAAACACAACTCTGTATCGATCAAGTCAATTCTGTTTTATTTAATACAGGTTCGATATTTACTCAAATTGGCAACTATGATCTTCCATGTCTGATTCCTCAATTACGGTCGCTAACTTCATGCACGTAGTATGCTGTGAAACCTGTAAAAAATAAACATTATAATGCAGGGGCGTCGATCCGTTTTTGATATTGGGGGGGCGAGATTTGAAAAAAATTCCAGAGTGACCACTGAGCTCAAAGCCCTTTTTTTGGTCATGCCCGAAAGTTGTATTATGCGCTCATTAAAAGTGGCTTGATGGCTCGAAGACCTGATTTTTTTTGGGGGGGGGGCACCCACATTGTGGGGCAATAATGGGGGTCCAGGGGGCGGAGCCCCCGGAAGCTTTTAGATTTCAGACATTTGCAACTCCTATCATGGGTGTAAAAATTGTAGTGAACCTATACTCGTAACGTATTTTTAAAGGGCAAAGCGAGGAAAAGATTGAGCCTTGCATGAGATGGATCCACGTGATCCTGTATACTATAGAGCCATCGATATAGTCTGGGTCATTGGGCTCCCATGAAACTAAGCAAGAGCTTCAAAGACTTCTCAAAACTGGAGGGATGACATTGCGAGGAAGCGAAGCGACCGAGCGGGGGAGGGTGTGTCCCCCTCCCACAGTACGGGATCTATGTATTTTTGGGCGTGAAATTGTGCGATTTGGTGCACTCCTGAGACAGAAATTTCACGTAATATGAAGTATATAAGTATGGAACCAAACTTACATAATGACAAAGGGAGGGGACAATCTTCACTCCTTTCAAATGTGGGGGGACATGATAATATTCCAATATGATTTGCGTTCAGCGCATATGGACCGAATTGACTGAAAGATATATTTCAGATTTAAAGATGAAAGTATGGAACCAAACATACATAATGACAAAGGGAGGGGGACAATCTTCACCACTTTCAAATGTGGGGGGACATGATAATATTCCAATATAATTTGCGTTCAGCGCATATGGACCGAATTGACTGAAAGATATATTTCAGATTATTTTATTTCTATAGATGAGGGTTTAATTAACTTCGTTTGAGAAATTACACTGCCCAACACATGTGAGTTCCCGCAATCCAAATGAAACTTGCAATATGATAAACCCTATGCGCGCGAAGCGCGCGGCAAAAAAGAGATTTACAGTCCTTTTCAAATTAGAAAACGGCTATTTTGAAGATTAATTAAATTGATAAATGTGTCTTTCCCCTCTTTGGCATTATATCACTTGATTTTTTTCTTCCTCATTTTCGGAATTATTGGGGGGGGGGGCGAAATGATATGTTCGCCCCCCCCCCAATATTTTCATTGGGGGGGGGGGGCGACCGCCCCCCCTGCCCCCCAGGATCGACGCCCCTGTTATAATGTCATCGTGATGAGGAAAAATACTCGATAAAATAGAGAAACATTGTCAGAAAACAGGTAACAAATATAAGTACTTTGAAATCATGACCATTATTTGAGCAATTGTCGAAGATTAAGTTGATTTTGGGTCCTTTATATTTGTGTTTGATCGGGCAATCGGGAGGCAATCTTCACCAGCGCGCCACGGGTAACTAGCGGCCTAGGGTGCCGGCACCGGACCGTGGATACATTAGTGAACTAGCGCCCATTTTTCTTGGGGCGTCGCCCCCTAGACCTCATGATGGGGTATCAATCGGTTAAAAACTAATTGAAAAAATAGAGGGGGCGTTTCCAAAACTGGTCTTTACCTTTTAAGGTAAAGGCGAGTTTTGGATACGCCCCCTCTCAAAAAAAATGAAATGGAAACTCTTATTACCAATAATGTGAAATAATATAATTGTACTAATATAGGATTATCCAAGTTTGGCCAAGAAACCGCCTACTAATTGATATATTTGCGAAATTATATATTTATTCCGTCGGAATAGATATCGCCAAGGCGTAATCGCCCAT
Source organism: Echinarachnius parma (assembly GCA_037951105.1). Taxonomy (NCBI): domain Eukaryota; kingdom Metazoa; phylum Echinodermata; class Echinoidea; order Clypeasteroida; family Echinarachniidae; genus Echinarachnius; species Echinarachnius parma. The sequence goes on from JBAMJV010005782.1 coordinate 7,763, forward strand.
ACGCTACCCGTATTACAACCACGACGACTATGTACACGCGGCGTTTGCTATATACTGGCTTGTATCTCTCCCTGCGCTAGCGGCGCTGAGACCTCTGAACGCGCGGTAGATTTATGAATTTTACAGGCGGATATTGGATTTCTTCCGATATTTCTGTATTGAACGATGCTTACAGGTTCGTTTTTACCACACAAGCCCTATCTTAAAGGGATCTAGTAACTGTGTTGCCATGTTCAAAAAGTGATGAATGGTTAATGCAATGTATAGTGTTGTTATCTCATATGTCCACAGGGTATTGTGTGAAAATTTCAAGTCAAATGGAGATTGCATGGCCAAGTTATGAGCGAAAATGCAAAGTGATATTGGGTGATTTACTAACTCACTGCTTCACTTTGTACAGGGATGAACAACTCCCCCGGAGTTTTTCTTATCTGAATACTTCGATCGTACATATCTTTGTAACGAAAGGGAAATTTGAAAAACTGAAACCTGTCCCATAATTTGATTGTTAATACGAATACAACAAGGTATGAGGGAACCGCTAGAATTAAAATTTTATTTTGAGGATTTGGACAAAGTTACTAAGTCCCTTTAATACATATTCAACAATATTGATCAATTTATATGTATTCGGCTACTTTCTTGAAATTGGACTTGGGCTTTAGAGCCCAAGACCAGTTTCGGGAAAGTAGCCGAATACATCTATATTGATCATTATTTGCCGATATCTATCTCATTGGAATAGATATATATTTTTGCAAATAATTATATCAACTATTCGTTATTTAAAAAGTTCGTAAGTCCGAAAATAAAATCAGGTTCTTTATTCCGAAGGTTCGCTATTCTTAAAATGAAATCGTGTTCGCTAATCAGAAAATGAATTTGGGTTTGTAATAATGCTATAATTTCATATAAAGCGATAAAATAAACTTACATGTTTGATTGGTCTGGCCAAGGGAGGGAAATGCAGGCTATGAATTAAAAAAACAAATCACAAATTATAGTATTATAACAAACCCGATTTAATTTTCGGATTAACGAACCCTATTTTATTTTCGGACTAATAAACTTTAGGAATATCGAACTTTCAGAATAACGAACCTACGGAATAACGAATCCGATTTTTTTTCTCGGATAAACGAACCTTTGGACTATCGAACCCGATTTCGTTTTAGGAATAGCGAACCTTTGGAATAACGAACCCTCGGAATAACGAACCTTCGGAATAACGATTCTTGGGAATAAGGAACTGTAACCATTGGTTTTATATAACAACCGCGTGTAAAAAATTGAGTTCCTACGTTGTTTTATCATGATTTGAATTAATAAGTTGTTGTTGGTTCATCCAAATTGCTATACTTTCTACTCTGTACTTTGTCATTGCTTTCTCTTTTTCGAAAATAAATGGTTGACATTTTGTGTTTGTGTTCGATCAGGATCAAATTTTTTCAAGGATAACGACGGATAATTATTATTGTACATACCGTACTCATCTTTGAGCTGTGACAGAAGTGTGTTGTACTTTGCATCAGCGACATCGGTAATGGAGTTCCTTCCTTGCGAGATTGAATGTAACAGGACCACCGCATCAACGTCTACACTTGTAGAAAATGACCGAAGATCGGCGGCCGAAAGTTTTACAAAATTACAGTTTAGTCGTGGGTCATTATTACAGATACCAATAATTCTATCGGTTGAAAGGTCTCGAGACACAGAGAGAAACGCTATGTTGCATGGTTCACGAGACGAATCCCCACACGTCGCCATGTTGTACTTATATCGAGTGGATCGGTTTAAATTGTCCGGTCAGTGATGATTTAACAAACGATTATAGTCCTTAACAAGTTGCGTTTGTGAGACGGAAACTAAAATGTCCACTCATACTCCTCTATCATATTTCAAAGTAAGCCATTATGTGATTTGTTTGTGCAGCATAATAATTATGTACATGTAACATGGCGTGATGTCTCCTCATAACATGATAACACATGCGCATGATTATCCAATCATAACGTCAACAGTGCATGGCAACGGAGAGATATGTTTGGTTAGTGTTCGAACATGCGCAGTGACAGCATATAAGTCAAAGACACGCCTATGTAGCCATCCGCTATACACAATCCCTTGTTACCGAACTTATTTAGTTGCCTTTGCTCCGTTTAACCCATTTACCCTATCATGGCTTTCAATTTCAATTTTATTTGTTTCCAACAAAACATTTCAAATTAATTATAATCATTTACCAAGATTAGGGTATACATATGGAAAGAAGTGGGGTCCACCAAAAATCAGTGCTTATACAAATGTGGAGCCCTCGGATAATGATGAATGATGAAATGAATGCTATAATCAATTCATTTTCTTATGAATTTATATCTCAACAAAAGGTGTATTGCGCCAGAAATAAATCAATTGTCGCATGTCGAAATTCACAAATAATAATAAAAATGCATGATCGTTCTATGGCGCTTAAAGGTATCTCGTACCTTTCTGATGAAACGTGCAATAACTTTATCGTGTGCTTCAATGATCTGATATATATGTCTACGAAGTAAAGTGTAAACATCTATTTTAAATTTGTGTCTGACCGATTAATGAGAAAAAAACACAGTGATACTGTATAACTAATTTACTGACCTTGTAAACAGTATGCATTTTCCATTGGATAATTGAAAATCCACACACGTCAATCGAAAACATCACTATACCGACAAATAACTTTGGAAAACGGAATACTGATTCATGCTTATATCGGTAAAACGGAAACAATCAGACATCTTTGTACCTTTTGAGTTCTAAATAAATTTTGAATTGGATTTATTTATTGGGTTTCCAATTGCTACAATATTGGAAATGCGCATTCATTTTTATTGGGAATGCCATTTGTGTTAGCCAATATTACACGGCAATATAATATACAGCGTGAAAAGTGTGAAAAAAGTCTAAAAACCTAGACTATATCTATCCGAGCTTTTGCATGGGAGGTGCCGATAGGGCTCATGGATCATGCGTTACTTACTCTGTCATGTGTGTTGCGTGACTATGACATGGAAATACGCCCAATATGGGCGTATTTATGCAAATGACGTTTACATGAGTTTACTTGCAGGAAATGCAGTTAGTTTAAATACAGCCACTTAATACAAGATATTTCATTATTACAGCAATCTGTATGTGTGTAGGTATACACCATATCTACTTGCGTTACCGTGTCCTTGCATGTTGCTTCTCTTCTACATACACTTCGAATATTCTTCAGGAAGTTGTAGCTGTCTAACTTGCATAGAGGAAAATGGCGTCGATTACCACCGAATCATTTGACAAATTAAGTCCAGCCGAAATATCGGAAGAAATCTGTGAACTTAGAGTGCTAATAAAGGCGTACAAACCAGGAAAAGCGTCACGTTGTCAAGATGAAATAGTTTTCCCCAAACATCTTTTCATAGGGCTCTTCGGGAAAACAGGATGTGGGAAATCGTCGCTCATTAATTCCCTCAAGTTTGCCGCGGAAGGCAAGTTAAGAAAATCACAGTGGATACAGGTAGCGTCCCAATCTATGCAGGGTGGACACACGATGCGGAGAAAGGCAGCAGATATTACCGAATCCATATATGTCATCGACAATCGTGGACTAGACGACTTAACTACAGAAGAGGCCAAACAGGAACTTGAAAGACAACTAGGTACGATCACAATTATATTACTCTTCCTGCGTGTGTGACATTGCAGTAATTAGTGTAAAGTTTTCTTATTCCATGTCACTATTAATTTTATCAGAATACTCATTTTTAGTATCATTATTACATGACTGTGACTTAGATGTTGACGTAGTAATAACTAGTAATATAATATGATGACGTCATAATGAAGGTAAATTGAGCATTCCCATTGGTTGATTACCGATGCTTAATCCGGTATAATCAATGGTAAAGTTATAATACATAATTATGTATTATAACTTTTCAGTATGTACAAACTGACCATATAGAGAGCCAAACGAGCTGCGCAGTGGATTGCCTTGGAGTGCGTAATGGGCTCTTGTGCGCTTGTTCTTGAATGGGGAAAATGCGCAGAGCGCGCAATTATTTCTAATACGCGCTGGCACCAGGGGGGTCAAACTGCGCGCTAATCTGGGAAACTTCATGGACTGGCTAACATGGAATGCTGGGATACGTTCTACGTCACTAATTTATGCATTTATTGTAATGTTATTCAAACGTCATCGCGCGATTGCCATGTAAGGCCATAACTGTGACCATATTTGGAATCATCTTGAATATTTGATTTGACCTCTTTATATTGACGTCACTTGCAGCTTGAAGTTTATTGTTTCAACTTTGACACGGAGATTTCGTGACGATGGATATCTAAAGAAGTGAAAAATTACTCTCAAACATAATTATTCGGTAAGTAGCATCGTATTCATTCCATTATTTTCAAAATTCATATTCTCGGCGTTCTTTGTCATGTTCAGATTTTCTCTCAGATGCATTATTCTTGTAACAAGATTCATAAATTAAGGACTAACCCCACATCGTTCGCGACAAGTTTCTGTGGGTTAAGACGGAGTCCTTGTCAACAGTGTTTACCGCCCGGAGCTCCCCGTCCCACTCGATCTAAATATACGGTACATCTGCAGTAGACGTGTAAGGTCCTTAATTGCCTTTAATTGGGTCCGGGCTGGGTCCCTGGTGCTGGTTATTAATTTATAGGCCAGTTGACTGCGTCTTAAAATCATTTTATTTGTATATTTTAACTACCTAAACTAAATTCCTACATCCACATGTGATACAACAAAAATCTAGATTTCTACAGCATTTCTAGACTTAGTCTTAGATAATGAGAAAGAATCAATTCAAATTCAAGCGTTCAACTAAGTTCAACTTCAACTTCAACCCTGTCTCTTTGTCAGAAATATGTACAGACTTAAACAAAATTAAATTTAAACATCAGTGTTGTGTGGCGCCGTGCTTCACAAGTCAAGGCGCCTAGCTCGTAGATGATCACAATATAACTAAGCAGCGAGCCTTGGCCTAGCTTAGCCTAGGCTAGGCCTAGCCCTGGCCTAGCAGTAACACTAGCACTAACAGCGCTTAAGTTAACTACTAAAATAAACAACTTGGACTGGGTTAACTAAGTCCTAGACTAAGTAAAACTAAAAGCTATATTTGTCAAACAATGAATGCATGATTAAAAGTAATAAAGTGAATACTTTTAATTAATTGTTCTTCTATTTTTTAAACAAGCCATGACCATTTTTAAAAATTGATAATGCCAATTGTAAAATTATGCATCAAAATCTACCTTGAGAGTGAGTTAAACATTTGTTAATTCTTGTTCATGAATGTTCTGGTATATATATATTTGTTTAATGTGATTTACTTCTATGAAATGGATTTGACTTTTCATGACCCAGTCTTCAATTCTTGGGTCTTTGCTAAAAATAGTAAAATTTAATTTCACTATGAAAAAATTGTCTAAAACCAAAGTATGAAACTGTTGACTTGTGCATGTGCCTCAATTATACAAAACTGCACCATTTTTTGAATTGTATTTCCATTATTAACAGTCACATTCATTTCCTTTAAAACTGGATCTGTTTTATTTAATTGTACACTTTGTGTTGATTCATTGTTTCTTCTTATTTTAACAGTGCGCCCCTGAAGCTGTGGTGTTCGACAGTTCTACATCAGTGCTTACAAATCAACAACGGGGATAACTCTACTACTCCATACACTACCAGGACTACCCACGTTCATCTTTTCTTGCGAAAAACTATTGAGCAGTTCAAGAATAATAAAAAGGTAAGTCTCCGGATAAAAGAACAGATTTTTAACTAGATGTTGCAGTGGGTGCACAGCCATGGCCTATCTATAGTTTGAAGAAGGACCTAGGCTTGGAACTAGAGTAGTAGACAGATTCGATAAACTTCAATAATTCAGTCACACAATTTATCCTAATTAGTAAGGAATCTAGTAGTACTAAACCTAAGTTTGATTCATTTGAACATTGTAGCTCAGTTTACAGTAAAAACAGTTATCACAACATAAGCAGCAAGCCTTGGCCTAGCCTAGTCTAGGTCTAGGCCTAGCCCTGGCCTAGCACTAGCAGCGCCTACTATAAAATCAACAACTTGGACTGAGCTAACTAAGACTAAGTCAAAATAAAAGCGATACTGGTCAAAAAATGAATGCATTATTAAAAGGAATAAAGGGAATACTTTGAATTTAATTGTTCTATTTTTAAAACTAGCCATGTCTTGAATTTATGTTGCCAATTATAAAATGATGTAGACCTATCCAAATTTACCTGAGAGTGAGAGTTAAACATTTAGTAATTCTTGTTCAATCATGGATGTTCTGGTAATATATGTAAAGAAATGTGATTTATTTCTATGAAATGGATTTGACTTTCATGACTCAAGTCTTTTTGAGTCACTGCTAAAATGTTAATTTTACTATGAACAAATTGTCTAAAAAAAAAAAACGTATGAACCTGAGCTGAGCAGCATATGTTGTGTGCCTCAATTAGCAGTCACATTCATTTCTAGATCTGTTTTATTTAATTGTACACTTTGTGTTGATTCATTGTTTCTTCTTTTTTTAACAGTGCGCCCCTGAAGCTGTGGTCTGCACTGGTGTTCGACAGTATTTATCATCAGCAATACAAATCTACAATGGAGATAACTCTACTACTTCATACACTACCAGGACTACCCACGCTCTTTTTTTTCATGCGAAATAATATTGAGCAGTTCAGGAATAATAAATAAGTATAAAGTCTCCAGATAGAGAACTGATTTTTAAAGTGTTGCAGTGGGTGCATAACCATGGTGGAGTACAGTTTGAAGAAGGACCTAGGCAGTAGACAGGCTCGATAAACTTAAATAAGTCAGTCAGTCACACAAGTTATCCTAATTAGTAAGGAATCTACTAAATGTGATGCATGTGAACATTGTAGCTCTTTACGCTATTACCATACATGATGGACATTGACAACTGATTCGAAATTTACACACTGATGAGTATTGCTCAGATGCAATGATCCATCGATGTACAATTATGTAGTAATGATCCATTGACAAGTCAAAACAATTACTTATATTACTGTCCTACTGGGTAGTTATAAACAAAGCTAGGACTGCACCAGAATAAATCTTGCTTAGTATCCTCATAATGTGTGAACATACAAGATGATTCTGAAAAAAATTCACAGACATATACCCCAGGACTGCCAGCCCACTCAATTAATGGTTTTGTATAGTTCAGAATTTCAGCTACATCACCAATTACAACAAAGTAAAGGGATTGAGATTGAAAGATAAATCCCTGTCAGTTTGTAGCTGCAAATTTGTGTGTTGAATAGAAGACATTATTAGATAAGTTGTACTTATTTTCACCCTTTTTAATTAGATTATGGAATAAAATGTATATGAATAGTGAAACCTTGTGACGTGCACTGTATGCAGGCCGTATTTATGTTATCATTGTGTCAGTACAGGTTTATTGCTGTGTTGGGCGATTGAACTATAGTAAACTTCATAAAACCTGGTCTTGATCCTGCTCCTGTAATAATGCCTTTCTCTGTCAGGTGCATGCTTCCACTGTAATGTATTAATTGAATTGAACTCTTACTAAAATATTGTATTATTATTTTGTGATGATTATATTATACAAATCTAGTCTCTGGAGTTCATGTTGTGCAATAATGTTCAACACATATTAAACACATATCATTGTATTCAATATTCATACTAATTGAGTGACATCGCAGTTAAATCAAATTTAAATTGAGCACAATTCGTTTTGTTTAAATTGATATTCTGGATAATTAACTATATTGTGTTCAAATAAGAAAATTACTTCAAATACCGTAGTGAATGTTGCTGATTCATTTGATTGTTCAATCAAACGGTGAAAAATGTTTGTCGGGAAATGACTTGTTGAAATTAGTTGATAGGAGTTGCAATATGTTTTGTTGATGCAATTTATTAGTTGTATATTTGTACCATGTACATCAGTTTGCATTATTTTGTGCACAATCTTGCCACAACATGACTTAAATTATTATACTACTATGCTATACCTCTCATGTTCAATGGGTATCCCCCTCTCCTAAATTGTATTTTTCTTTGCCCTTCTATTTTCTTTTTGTTTCTCTCCCAGTTTTTCTCCTATATTGCCTTTCTGAATTTCCCTCCTAAATATATTCTTTTTATATTCAAGTAGTAGTATTTGTAGTAGGTAGTAGTAGTAGTGGTAGTTGTAGTTGTTGTTCTTATCGTATGGTAGGTTTTAGTGGCATTTATTTATTTTTTATAGGGATGTAAGATATCCATAATTCAAGTTTTGTTTTTACTTTCATGTGAGCAAACAATGATTACATTCCCAAATTATTATAAAATGCTCATACTTATATATCAAGTTTATCAAATTGGATTCACATTGATTCTTGATAAATTGATGAAGATCAATTTAGTTTTGTTTAATGTTGAGAATTAATGAATTTCAGACAACTAGCCTACTGGAAGTACATAACTTTTCTTTTTAAAAAAGACTGCTAAAAATGTTGTTTTAGTAACATTTAGTTCATATTTATTGTATGTACAAAATATTACTCATACCAAGTAATTTTAAAAAGCCAATATATTTCCTGTATATGTATAGCTGTTATACAATCCTAATACACAATTCGTATGTAGGAAAGTACTTTTATTTTTCTCAGCAATATCTTATAAAATAAAAAGAGACAACTGATTTAGAAATTAAAATCTTGATTTGCACAGAAAATACCTTTAGAGATAATGTTTTGTTTTAACAGAAAGTCGAAATTGTCTTTTTATCATTCTGATGGAAGTTTAATGTCGACATTATTTAAAACTATGTTTCATGCTGTTGAACATTATGTTAATTTAATAAATGTTATTTGAATGGTATGAATTTGCATCTTTCCACATTTCCTAGTGTATGTAGATTAATCATTTGAAAACAATTCATGATATTGCAATAATTATTTTGGCTATCTATGATTGCATGCATGATTATGTGGCAGAATCGGATGTGTCTGTATAATGTGTCTATATGAAAAGCTTAATTATAAAAGGCGCTAAATCCACTTTTTTAACTTTTTAAAACATTTCTTTGCTCAATTATCTGAATAGGAAAAGGGAACGTTCCATATTTTGAATTTGTATCGTGTAATTTGTCCTAAAATGGTTGATTTCTACTTTAATAGCTTACTGATATTTAGGGAAAGTGGATTTAGCGCCTTTTGGATTTAAGATCATAATGTGTGTGTGTGTGTGTGTGTGTTTGTGTACAGACCTTCACCACAGAGTCGGGACTACTGCATGAAAACACACAATTAAACTCGGGACATTTTAAAAAGTCGGGACCGAAATCCCGGTCCCCACATTTTTTACCGCTTATTTTGCGTGCAAAGTGATCTATAGATGGCGCTATTCATTATAAGCTATTAATACTAAAGTGCCGGAAATAATGTGTGTTTTCTTTTTTGTGTGTTTTGATGGCATATAGTGGCCAACACACCTCGTTGCGATTATTACCCACTGACCTCTGTTAACAGCTGTTCAAACAATAATTTGTAAACAATTCTTGATGGAGCACATTTTTGTTTTATTGTCATATTTTTCCAGGATCGTGTCCGATTCGTCAACTAATTTTCGATTCGTCAACTAATTTTTTTCAAAATAATTGGTAGTCTAAAAAGTACTTTGAAAGAAAAAAAAAATAACGTCGTTATGATTAAGTTGTATTTATATGTCACTTATCGTATAACTTACAGTTAGTTAGGCTGCATGTTCCTATGCATAGATAATATATATGCGCCATCGCTAGCGATAGCATGGATTCGATGATCCCGATCCCGTATGAATTAGTTGAGTTTTGGTATAGAGGGCGCTACACAAAATATTTTGTGTGGGATGAAAAAACTGAGTGTCAAATTCGAACGCGCGTGAAATTGCAATGACAGAATATATTTTCTTTTGTATCAAGATCGGTTTCAGAAATGGCTAAAATATCGTAAAACATAAACATTAAACATTTGTAAAAATGTGAGGCCCAACAATTATTCGATAATTGTGAACCAGTCGTTAAATGTTTTGTTTAAATGCTTCCTCACTTCAAAATTTAACAAATTAAAGACGTTTTCAAATAGTTGATTTTCTCTCTATCTAATCAATATTTAATTACAACATTACATACACAATTTTTTTTTAGAGAGCGTTCTCTCTTTAATGTCTCTTTTTGAATGACAACAGGCTTGTTTTACTAAGTCACTTGTAATTTTGTATTCCTTTCGAGCATGGTGGAGGTATAACTTTTTAGTTTTTCATTTTTTGGTGCAGGTTTTAGTAACGAAATTTTGGTTTTTACCAAACCTGTACTCTCTTTTAGAGTGCGTGACAAATCACACCGACCCTTGCCGAACTTATATATCACCAGAGAGTCGCCGAATATTAAATCCGTCAATGTGTCGAGCGTATTTTTCGCGGTCGATTCCCAATTGTTTGCATACTTAAAGTTGCGCGGACAAGACATATAGAGGGCCGGGGAAAAATTACTCAGCCGCCCGCATTGGGCCATGACAGTTAACTAGGCTAGAACGAACATGCTGCTAAAAGGGGATACCATGAGTTTGTACAGACGGCGCGTCTCGTGCGTAGCGCGCGCGTAATATGACTAGCGTCCTCTATTTGCCTTGTCCGCGCCACTTTAATTGATCAAAATTGGTATGACCAATCAGCCCATAAATCATGTCATAGCACATAAACTGCTCTACTGTTCTTTATCGAACGAAAGGCAGTAGTTATAGTGCTATTGGATCTTAGTGCAGCTTTCGACACTGTCGACCATAACATTCTACTACAACGACTCAAATCTCATTTCTCTGTAACAGGTTAATATCTGCATGGTTTGACGTCGCGTGTACGCATCTTTGAAGTATTGTCAGATCCTCAGACCTTGAAATTTGGAGTAACCAGCGATCTGTGCTCGGACCCATTCTTTTTAGTTTACATTAATCTATCTTTAGACAATACAACCTTCAATATATCAATTAACGCTGATGACATTCAAATTTGTGCTCCTTTTGACCCTCGATCACCCGAAGGTCTTCACGAGACACTACAATCCATATCAGAGTGTGCATCAATCGAGATTGAGAAGTGGAAGTCACCAAATTTATTGGAGTTAAACAGTTCCAAAACAGAATTTATGCTAATGCATTCAGATAATCGCAAAGTGAACTATTTTCTGCAAATTAAATTGAATGTTTCTGGTCATAAAATTACATTTTCCTCTCAGGTTATGAACTTGGTATATGCTTAGATTATAATTGTAATCTTCCGTTACACGTTAACAATATTATGAAGACATGTAATTTTCATTTACTTAATCTACGGCGAATTCGAAGATTCTTGAATATATCCACCTGCCATCATGTTGTCAAAGCCCTAATTTTGTATAGATTTATAATTGATATAGTCTGTTCACAGTTTTGTCCTCAAAAGACTAGAAAAGAATTGATAGTGTTGTTAATCGAGCCGCTCGATTAAGTTAGGTTGGTCGAGGGGCACATATACATCCCCTTTGTTAAGATAAGTACACTGGACCACTGGTTACCATTCAACCAACGCATTCAGTTTGACATTTATTTGTATATATATACAATTCTTCTTGAAATATCACCTTCCCTATTTGAATAATATTATTACTTTGTACACACTTACTCGTAATCTTCTTTCCGTCACTGACACTTCCAAACTTGTCGTTCCAAGATCTCACTTTGTTTTCGTTGATAAAAGATTCGCTTTCGCACCTTTTGTAACATGGACTGCTCTACCTCAATACATTAGACAAATTCCGCATGTACTAACATTTAAAAAGCATCTACAATCCTTCCTCTTTCCTTGATTTGAATGTTGTAGTTTGTAAGACTCTTGTAATTTGTGTTATGTTTTAATTGGTGTATATTTAAGCGCTATGATACGTTGTGAATAGCGCTATGCATCAACATGTATATTATTATTATTCAAAATGTTTTGCAAAGATCGTATATTAAACTTACATTGATTCAAATTGATATGAATATCCCTCATACTCATCTTCGATTGCAGTTTTGGGGGGTGATGTGCCCCCTACGACACTGTTATGAGGCCCTTTGATCACCTATACTCTTGCATTAGTTTCGTAGTTACGCCCATTAGAAACAAATACGAAAAGATTGACTACTTTAAACAATTGTATCACCCATTAATAGCAGTTAATAATGTCTGGCACCCGAAGACTTCTGGGGCTCCGCCCACTATATAGACATCTTGCCTATCTAATAGGCGTCGGGCTTTCTGGCAAGTACAAAGCGCGTTATGGAGACGGGCAATCGGCGATGGCGGAGCCCGAGCCCGAGCCCGAAGCGCGAGCGTATAATCATCAGTGGTGAATGTGAATAGTTAACTTTCTTTTATTTACTTTGTTTCGTTCGTAGAAAATCTATACGAACCCCATATTCATCTACCACGGAATGGTAGATCAGCCGTTTGTGAGTGTTACTCTGTGTTTTAGACACAGAATCAAGCTGCATAGTAAAACCAAACGCGCTTCCTTGCATAATACATGGTTACTGGTTGTTAGAGGGTCTCCGCGAAAGACTAGCGTAGGCTTTATGTAGCCAACCGTCGATGCGGACGCATCCATTATTTATACGGTATGTCATTATAAAATATGTTGTTTTCTTTTAAAATGAAGAGTTGAGATTTGATATTGATACAAAAAGGTATTTGTATGCTTTAGGTTTTATTATAATGTATCTCATATTGTATCATTATAGTAGTTATAGTCATATTGATGTCTGATGCTAAATAAACCCCTTAATACACGATGGAACATGCCACCGATCAGGCAGACGGTATCCACATCTAGCGATCTGATTGGTCGATGATTTCATCTCATGAATAAGTAATGCCTTACTTTCTCTGCTCATTAATACATTACTGCGTGTCGAGTGACTTAAAGGAGTATTCCGGGCCTGATAAAACCATTCCTTATTTAAATAAGCAGAATAAGAGGCATAATTGGTGAAAGTTTTATCAAAATCGGACAAGAAACGCGAGAGTTATACCTATTTGAACATCATGTGGTAATGACCGATCTTTTCAAAATTGCCGCCATATGTAACATCATTGACGAGCAACTCGCCATGGCTTTAGTACATGAAAATACACTTAATTCTCATTTTCGTTGCTAAAAATAAATTTTTCTCTGCTTGTTTTTACGAATTTATAGAAAATATCGAATACCTCTCTAGAATTTGTAAGCTCATGAATTTGCTTTTTTATTAAGAAAATTTAAATTTTTTTTAAAGTTCCATGTAGAAGTCAAAGTGGCTGCAGCTCGCAAGTGACGTCACTATCGATAGCAATTTCGAACGAAACTAAAATTCGGAGCAAAGTTCATCCTTTCTTAACTTTTTTTATTGCTCTACCGTTTTGGCTCAGATTTTCGATCATGATTATTCATTTTCACTTCATTTTATAGCAAACATCACATTACTGGGTGGAATTCCCCTTTAAGGCTCTATATTGGAGCCAGTTAGTCCCGATCGCTGACCCGTACCGCTTAGCTCTCTCACAGTTAGCTAGCTCGCGATCGCATAGAGAATCTCCAAGCCATATAGAGCCTTGAATATGGGAGCCAGTTAGTCCCGCTCACTGGCCCCGTGCCGTATAGCTCTCTCACAGCTAGCTAGCTCGCGATCGCATAGAGAATCGCCAAGCCATATAGAGCCTTGACTAAGGCCAACTAGACATCCTGCTGGGAATTATTTCGGTTGTTCAAATTATGGGCATTAGTAGGTTTGTTAAGACCCCAAAATATGGGTGTTCACTGCGATTTGGGGTACAATTGTTTAATTAGGCATACATATTCTTTACATCAAACGAGGAAAATTCATCCAAAGAGACACTCTGTATCTGTGCAAATTAGGCCTAATTTCCATAATTTATGGAAATTTATTCATGGGAATGAGATATTCTCTGAAAATGACAGTTTTAGTGAGATATTTGAAAGAGACCATATTCCTTGGATCAAAAGAAGAAAATCCATATTATGCAAATTAGGCCTAATTTCTCTAATTTATGCAATTGTACTCATGGGAATGGCATATCTATGCCAATGGTGTTTTATTGACATATTTGGGAGAACATATTCTTTAGAACAAAAAAAGAATAATCTTCCAAAGAGAAACTCTGGGTGATTTCAAGTATGGTGTTTAAACCTGGTGTTAGTGTTTATTAAACACTAAATCGGGCTTAACACCATACTTGAAATGACTTAGTGTTAGGATGGTGTTAACATGATGACCTCTGATTTCACCGTTGTACAAACTTCCGTTTCCGACAGGCGGTGTTTATTGATATGGCAATATACTATCGTAGATGGTGTTGAGCTAGTGTTAGTGTTTATTAAACACTAAATGCAGCCTTGTAATTTACGCAAATAAGGTCATACAATTCATATTTTTACCCATAAATCTGATATTCACATTTTTCACTACATAAATTATTTAGACCATTATTATAGAATAATAATTCATCAAAACAAATTGGAATAGCCAGTTTCTTCCCTATGTGTTTTATTGTTTTTATAATTATTTTATGTACATAATTATTTCTTTGTTTTTATACTTCTGCATTTGTATTGTTTGTGTTGTTTGTTTCATCTCTAACTATAATTTAACTTTTTGAACACCAAAACAAACACTACAAATGTAAACCAGACCAAACCAACGCGATGTATCTATTTTGAACGAAAACTTATATTGGCCATTGTTTTGTACACACATCACGAAATTGAGCGATTTTCGGGATTTCGTAACGTGATTTAGTAACGGTAGGTCCGAGCTTTACGGTTTGGAGCAATAAACAAATCTCGGAGGTGTGGGGGGGGGGAGGTGGGTGGGGGGGGGGGGGGGGGGGGGGGGGGGGAATAATGTCCCCCAGCCTTGTCGAGCCACATGTACAATATCATACAGAGGTGGTTAATTCATGTGATTCCTGCCAAATTGTTACCCACTTTTCAGGCAGCTAATTATTTTCGAAACCAGAATGTTTTTCTAAATAGGCCTAATTATACGTTCTAGCTCCCATGTTTTAAAAAAGCCTATGAATGACTACATACTTTAAATAAAAAATTAGTTTACATCTTTTCAGTTCAATGATGAGAATGAGAAAGATCAGAATCTTGTTGTCAGTTTATATTTGAAACATCGTGATTCATGATGATTATTAGTTGCCCTCCACCCCACCCCCCCCCCCCCCCCCCCCCCAACACACACACACTATCCACGTAGAGGACCCTTTACATAATCTATACACTGGGAATTGTTTGTACATCTTTGACATTTTACTACAGTGAACTTATAATTGAGTTAAAAACTGTACGAATTTTTTTGTGAATAATGCAAAAGAAAAAAAAAATGCCGCACCGGGGACTCGAACCCACTTCTAAGATGAACTTATATTAAGTAATACACGTGCGATCAACCTAGCCCACTCGGCCACCAAACACTTAGTGATCACGTGACAGATTATATCAATCTATATAACATGTCACATACTATCGGTATTTACTCGGAACATGTACCGTGATGCCACTAGGATTTATGCCTTCGTCGTCGGCTATGCAAACCGTTAGCGCTAGCGATGTGTCTCCGCGCGCGGCGGGCATTCAATTTTTAGAAGAGAGTCACGCACATTTCTTGCGAGTTTAGTTACAAATTTCACTAAAAAATAGGGAATATCCACTAAAATCGTATCGACCAAGTGAACGGTTTGAATGTTGTTTTTTTTATTATGGTATTCAATACATATATGTGGTAAGTCTTCATTACGGCTTGCTCTCTAATTCGTAACCATGTAAGCGTTTTCGTCACCATTTTAAGGGGGTTCGCGTGATTTTGTCTCTGGTTGTTGACAAACACTAGCGATACTGTGATCGATTACTACTCAAGGTCATCACGATTAAAAAGTTCGTGACCTTAGACTCAATCTGGAAGCTGGTGTTTAGCTCAGATTAGAGGCAGTTTTTCATCCTTAACACTAACACTAACCTCAACACCATACTTGAAATCACCCTCTGTATCTATGCACATTAGGCCTAATTTTCCATAGTTTGTGTACATTTATTCATAGGAATGAAAAATCTACTGAAAATTGTGTTTTTACTGACATGTTTGAGAGATCATATTCCTTGGATCAATAAAAGAATGATTATCCAAAGAGACACCTGCACCTATTCAAATTAGGCCTAATGTATGCAGATTTATTCATGAGAATATGTTCTGTCCAATATCTTTGAAAAATACCATTATCATAAATATCTCATTTCCATGAATCAATTTGCCTTAATTATGGAAATTAGGACTAATTTGTACCATACAACGTGTCTCTTTGGATGAATTTCCTTCTTTTGAGCTAAGGAATATGACTGTGTGCTTAGTAAAAGAATCGTACCCCAAAATGCAGTGACGGACCTCTTAACAAGCCTACTACATGGGGCTTCTAGCTTTCTCACGGTGACTCTGGAAAATGTTGCTGCTCCCCCGTACCCCCCCCCCCCCCCCCCCGCCCCAATCTTCGAACGAATCGACGCCTTTGACCGAGGCATAATACAAATTAAATACCTAATCAATACTGTCGATTAATCGTATGATTGAAACTATATTTTTCTGGAGATTTATTGTATAATTCAAATTTGTGTAAATAAAATGCTCTGTTTCGAACTTTTGGTTACATAAACTACATTATGTAGCACCCCAAAATAATGAAAACTATACTTTTTTAAATATCAGTAGGAAGTTCGATACATATCAATGTCATGAAAGCAATACACTTTTACTCTGAAGTTTTTGGAAATAAAAAGGACAAAGCCTCTATTTGGGGGATTATTGACAAGACTATTTTGAATTACCAGAGAATTTGATGCTTTATTTTTAAAAGTTGAGACAGACATTGATAACAAAGTAAAGCAATTTAGTTTAAAATGTTGGCATTGAATAGTACCCTCGAAATTAAATGTGGTGTGTGCACCTGTGTTGGTACAATGTTGTTGAATTTTAAGGTAGGAAAATTTATTTGGAAGATAATGCAAAATAAAATTGTTAATTTATATACATTAATAATTCATATTGATGAAAAAGTAATTATAATTGACGTGGTCAATTTGTGAATGAAATTTTGTTTAACAGCGTTTTTGATGAAATATAATAATAATATAATAACTCATTTATATAGCACAAAACCTATGTAATATATATACTCCCGCAAAAAAAGAAACTGGACACTTGTATAAGTTGAAATATTTCATATTAATGTACGATAAAGTGTACATGATAATATATCAAATTAAAGGGTATTTAGTCCTCTACATGCAGGGTATAACTTATATGTGTAATCGTTCATGCATGAAATGCCATGGTCAATTAACACTAGCAAGGTCTGTTTTCAAAAATAGCAAAACAATGGAGGACCACACTATTCGACTGAAATGTTAGTAAGCGTTTTACTTAAAACAGGAGGAGCGGGGCAAGTAAATTATGACATTATTCAACTTTATTGTTATGAAACAAAGTCTGGAAATACAAATTTGTCAAGAAAACAGGGTCAGGTTATGAGAGCATTATCTTACTGGTCTGTATTACAGGCATGAAGCGTGTCTAATTCATGTGTCCCCTGCAATTTTAACCATAGTTACCTAGAGAAATGTCATGTTAAAGACTGCCCAAATGTTTGACCAAGGGTGACTTCAGGTTTTGAAGATCTTTGGACTACGGTATAATTCTTGAGAAAAATTCATACCATTTTCATGCTGAAATAACGGCACAAAACTGTGGGTTTTGACTACTAATAAAGCTTTGTCATGGAATTCCCCATTTTGTTACTTTTGGATGAAAATAACACCTATAAAGTTCACAATTTGTCTTCAATTATACTCTTTATTGAGATGAAGATAGAAAAGGTCACATTTGTAATGAAAAATTATGCCATCTCATGAATATAGCGTTTTAGATTATGCTTATCAACATTTATATGGTTGAGTGGATGTTCCATTTTTGCTATTTTTGAAAACAGACCCTGGTGTGGTTAATTGACCGTGACAAGTCATGCATGAATGATTTCATCTGGATTTCATGCGAATATTGAAGAGTGTAATTTTATCTTTAATTTGATATACAATATCATATATTTTATCGTTAATGAATACGAAATATTTGGTCTCATACAAGTGTCCAGTTTCTTTTTTTGCGGAGTATATTTGACTGCGCTTCAAGAGCTCCTTTAAATACCATTCTACTACACAGTGCTATATGATTTATAATGCATAATCACAATACAAAATTAAGTCTGTATTAAAAAGAAATAAGTTTTTACTTTTAAATTAAAGCTTTGTAATGTTTGAGATTACCTAATATCCACAGGTCGCTTATTCCATAATCTAGGAGCTGCACAAAGAAATGATCGATCACCTAAAGTTACTTTTGTTCTAATGTTGGGGATCTGCAATGCCAGTGCGTCTTGTGTACTACGAAGATTATGACCATAAGTTTGAAACTTAAGACTTAATATACAAATATACTAAGCTGTGAGAAAGTATAGTGGAATTATATATCTCAGGAGGGACTGGCATAGAAATATTTTTTCCGAGAGGCGAAGCCCCGAGGACAAAAATATTAACTATGCCAGTCCCTCCGAAGATATATAATGTCCACTATACTTTTGAAATAAAAGCTTGGTATATTTGTTTTATATCCCTTCTGTTTGCTCTATATCCTTCGCATGATTAAAATCATAGCACAAATAAATGATTTCACTTAAACTTAAATATAAAAGGAAAACAAACTATTGATCAAAGAACCATCACTGCACTGTGTTCTGTTTGTGACATTGGCCCCCTTAGCGCAATAGTCCTGGCACAGAGCGCGTATTGCGCTATCTTTCCATTCATGGTTGCGCTCATGTTATAAACGGGTTGGTTTGTTTATTCATACTTCTATGGCTCATTAGCAACTAATGCGCACACAAATGCAAAACGCGCGCATCAAAGTGAATAATTAACCTGCTTTACTTTTACATACACGTACACATACGTGTGTGGGTAATTGAATGGCATGGGGAAAATAGCTATACGAATTCGTACACTATACACATGAAATGAAATTAAATGAATTACTGTCACGACCATGGAAGGACAACGATGCAAAATGTGCACTATTTTCGAAATGTTTTACTTCGAAAACTGCCATGTTATACATGAAATGCATCTCTAGAATATTTGTTGGAACTTATTGATATTCACAGGTGAACATATTCTGTATTTTGTTTTAAATTACTCTTTGGGGAATCTCGTCGAGCATCTGTCGCAAGCTAAAAGACCTCAGTTCGCAGAGAAGCTGTTATTACACGCATCTCTATGGGTAATATATGATATTTTCTTCTATCGGCAAGATACTTTGTATAATATTGACTGGCCTTGAGTGGTATAATATCAGAAATATTGCATTCGTTACGATCATATTGCACGAGTCGAAGACGAGTGCAATATGATCCTAGCGAATGCAATATTTCTGACATATCATGAAAGAACAAGCCAGTCAATATTATTATTATTATTATACATAATATCCAGAGCAAAACATAAATAAACAAAAACATACATTTTACTCCGTCTTGTTCAGTGAAGAAGACCAATGTATTGAATCTCAAATTACTGATTAAACATTTTCAACCCATGAAGGGCCATTAAAGCTATAGCAGAGGTGCGTAAATGTATTCAAACGTCGCAATTAGACACCCGCAAAGCTATGCATACGTCATTGATAAACGCGCGTATGAATTTGCGCACTTCCGCGCTGGATTGAATATCAGCTCCATGGAGTAGTAATATCGTCTGATATTGAATGGCAAATACACATTTGTAGAGCTGCATAATACAGGTTAGGATGTTAATATCATAACAATATTGAGCGCTATGACTGTCTAATTGTGACGTATGAATACATATCGCACCTCTGCTATATAGTACGCTAAAATGGCCCTTCATTGGTTGAAAATGTTTAATCCGTAATTTGAGATTCAATATTTTGGTCTTCTTCACTGAACAACACGGAGTAAGATGTATGCTTTTGTTTTGTTATGGCTTGCTCTAGATAGTATGTATAATAATAATAATAATATTGAGTGGCTTGTTCTTTCGTGATATATCAGAAATATTGCATTCGCTAGGATCATAATTATTGCACTCGTCTTCGACTCGTACAATATGATCCTAGCGAATGCATTATTTCTGATATACCACTCAAGGCCAGTCAATATTATATAATTATATTGACTGGTATGACGTAATTTACGTAAACAATGTGTGTGAAGACAAACAATTGTGCGCGTATTAGCATCCTGGCACGCGCAGCGTTGACGAGCTTTCTACGGAGGATGATTGCGCGATCCGAAAGTAAATTTGAAAGAAAGGTCAAATAAATAAGCATTTTGCGCAGCAGTTCGATAACAACGCGTCTATTCTACTAGAAGGATTTCGATTTAATCTAATGATTTTCCCTTATCCATAATTTTTTTTCAACAACAAATTTATATTTATCTTGATTTGTATCTATATAGGTCATCATAATATAACAGATATTGACTTTTTCCTTCGGGCACCATAATTATAACATCTCATTTCCCTTGGGCAGTTATATTTTTGTCTCGAAATACTATATTTTTCCTAAGCGCTACGCGATTCGGAAAAAATATAATGTCCCTCGACACAAATATAACTTCCCTCGGGGATCTCAAATGTTATATTGCCCCTCAAGATAGTCAATATCTGTATATTTTGAGAGCCCCAATTGACCAATCACGGTTCTAGAACACTCATGAATATTCATATAAGGGATATAATAATTCAATAATAAAACAAGGAGCTTAGCCATTTAGCGCTTTATAAACTATCATTACCATCTTAAATTCAATTCTTTGACGTATGGGTAACCAATGTGATTCCCTTAACAGTGGTGTAACATGAGCAAATTTAGTAAGACTACAAATCAATCTTGCACATGTGTTTTGAACCCGCTGCAACTTTTCTATATGTGAGTTTGGTAATCCATACAAGATACTATTAAAATAATAAACTATTACAATAATCTAACTTACTCGTAATACATGTGTGGACGACAGTTTTCATGCTAAATTGATCAAAATATTTACGGATGTGCCTCAAATTATATATCATATAACATGCTGATTTACATACAGTAGTAATTTGTGATTCCATTTTCAACTGAGTATCAAATAACACTCCTTAGTTCCTCACATTATGGGATGGTTTTATATACCATTTGACTTGAACTTAGATACCTGCCTGGAGTACCAGTGACTAATACATGTAGTTCCGTTTTTGTAACATCCAGGTTCTAATGTACTCAATGCATGTTTCTAATACACTAATACAATATTCCTCATTCTTCAAGTGTGTAAGGAAAAAAATGACAAATATGCTCGTGTGTCATCTGCGTAGCAATGACGGGTAAAATTAGGAAACTCCTTTTGAATATTTGTGAGGAGCCAGCTTGTATAAAACGTTAACAACAGGAGGCCTAAACGTGACCCTTGAGGGACACCGAAAGAAACCTCGAACATAGGTGTACCCGGGGTGGGGGGGGGGGGGGGGGGGGGGGTGGGTTCAACCCCCCCCCCCCCCCACCCCTTTGACTCCAAAATGACTGTATTTTTTATTTATTTTTTTTTGGGGGGGGATGAACTTAAATGGTCTCGAGACCAAATTCTAGCGGTCTCGACCTTCATGTTCGATGGTCTCGGTCTCGAAAAGTCAGAAAAAAAATGAAAATATTGAACACTGCCTCAAAACCCCCAATCCAGCGACGAGCGGAGTCAGGAGCTGTGTGTGTTGTACTCCGACGTCACCATAGGGGTTATCCAATAGAGTACCGAAGTAGTGACGTCACATGCTTTTGTTATTGCATTGTAATGGTTCTACACAACTTTTCCTTTCATACTGGCATTAAGTAGTGGGTCGGAGCCGGACGATTGCCTTCTTAGCAACCGCTAGATCACCAATTCATTGCTTGCCTGACATTGTGTAGAACCATCACCCATGGCAATGAATAGCTCTGACTTCACACTTCGGTACTCTATAGGAAGCTTCGGTATCTACCACGTAATATACCGGAATTATACCCCTTTATACCGAGGATTCCGTGGTTGTTTAGACTATTTTCTATACAATTATGGTGGTTTAAACTTTTTGAACTAATAAAACAACAATTTATATTCGTTGTAAAGTTATTCTTTTATTCATTAATGTGTCTGATTAAGTAAAAATAGGTAAATGAATCACCTAGTCTGCGAGTTGAATCATACTCGCTGGCGGCATGCATGATACGACGTGCAGAGCCTCGACCGTGCGTCATACGTCATCGACCTAAGCGGCGAGATCGGGGTGAATTTGGGCCTGGTTTGGAGGGCGAATTTTGTATCATTTTCAATTTCGATTTAAAAATATTTTTAAAAATTCAAAATATCTGAATTTCTCGAGGCTTGTAAAGTACAAGATTACCTCCACAATCATACCAAATTCGAATCAATTTATAATAAATTAGCAAAATCTTTAACATTGCATCAGTAATTGTGTGGGCACTGGATCTAATGGACAAGATTTCTTACTAAGCTTCATAATCAAATTTTCTTGTTCAGATAATTCTTTAAAATCTCTCAGGACTGCAATTTGTTTATCAAGTGTAATTTCATCAATAATGAAGTTATTTACAATAATAAGACTTGATGCAATGTCATCATGAATTTACTGAACTTTATCTAAAATGTAATTGCCTAAATTATTAACAACGTTTTTCTGTCAACATTACATGGCATAAGTGATTGTTTGTCTGACCTAATCAACAAACATTTCACAATATTAAACAGTTCTTTTGGATTTCCTTTATTTTCAGACACCAAATCTTTAGTGATAGGCTGTGCGTGCCTCATAAAACAAGAAAGAATAAGAGTTTCGAGCTGTCTGATAAGCTTTCCAAGTTCTTGACTTCAACCAACGCTTGTCAGCGTTCCTCTTTTTCCGTTTCTCTTCCAATATAATATCATTTAACCAGGACACCTTAGGTCCCAAGACCACAGTCTTTACTGCTTTTGGTGCATTCTTATCTATCATTTCTTTGATCACTCTACTGAGAAATTAACTTAACCAAATATCACATTCACAGTATCTGATTTTTTTTTAAATGGTTGAAACCTGAGGTGACTTGAGAGCGCCAATTTGTGTTAACAGCTGTTTGTACAGAAACAATCCTGTAACTTTTTTGTGTATTTGTCTTTCAACTATTAAAGTATCATTGAATAATAAATGGTAGTTTTTAATTATAAGTTACAAGTGTATGTGATTGAACATTTGTTTAACCAGAACTGTATAGTATCCATTTTAATTGGTTGACAATTTTGCAAAAGGTTTGTACAACATATTGCCTTCATAAAAAAAAAACAGAAATGTGGTTAAATGTGATGGTTGTTATAAAATGTTTTTCTTTCAATAAAATCAATATTTGTTTTAATATTACAACAGATGGAAAGCGAGGATATTCTGAGAAAGTTTACTGGCAAGGTGACAAAAGGGATGATGAAGAGGCATTGAACTTCAATACAAAAGACATCGGAACGAAGGCAGATAAGATCAATTGTGCAGTATTTGTCTTGAGGTAATATTGATTTTCTTTCTTACTTACTTGGGTTTACTTAGGTGTGGAGACTAATAGGCCGGTCATACTTACGGTAATGGACGTAGTGATCCGTTGGGTAATAAGATGTGGTGACGTGGTGTAAGGGCCGGTCATACTTGCGGTAATGGACGTAGTTGAACGTAGTGGAGGCTAACGTAGTTGAAGGTAGTTGAACGTAGTTGAACGTTGTTGAACGTACTGTCATCCGTACCGTACCGTAGTTATCCGTGATGCTAACTTGGCATTAACTCGGTAGAGCCGTGATCTTCGATTTAATTTTTGGACATGTTCAAAAGAGCGGTACGTTAAACGCATCCGTGCTAACGTACTAAACGTAGTCTGACTACGCTTGAGTACGAGAGACTGCAGTAGCCACTACCACGCTGGACTACGCTAAAGAACGTCAAACTACGGTAAATAGCAACTCCGCACGGAGTATAACAGCCAACCGGTGGTGTAGTACGGCCATTGCGCTTGTTTTTCAAACATAGCAGGTCTTTGAAATTTGTCTGATTTGTTTGTATTAAACATGTCTGGATCAAGACTATCGATGTTGGTTTTGTGCACGGTAAAGTACGTTAGAGTACGCTAGAGTACATTTAAGTACGTAACGAAGGACGTTAGACTACGCCAGACTTCGTTAGACTACGTTAGACTACGTTAAACTTCGGTTTAGTACGGATGCCTTTAACGTACCGCTCTTTTGAACATGTTCAAAAATTAAATCGATGATCACGGCTCCCCCGAGTTAATACCAAGTTAGCATCACAGACAACTACGGTACGATACGGATGCTAGTACGTTCAACTACCTTCAACTTCGTTCAACTACGATCAACAACGTTAGTCACCATATACGTTGAACTACGTCCACTACCGCAAGTATGACCGGCCCAGGGGATTTAAAGCATGAGGCAGTCGAGCCTAGAACCTTTATTTATTGTTATTATTTGCCATGTGTGTTTATTTTTGGTTTGTTGTTCAAGAAAACAAAAAGCCAAAACAAATTGATAACGAAAAAACAGATAAAACATGAAGATGATAATGCATAAAGATGAACAAATGTGAAAAAAAGATGATCTATATACACAAGAAAAACACAGATAAAAAAATAGATAAAAATGAACCAAAATAACATACAAGAATAAAAAATCAAGATGAACAATTTTAATGAAAATAAAGATGAAAATTAATAGTGACTGAAAACTGAGATGAAAAATAAAAAAAATAATGATGAATTCGAGTATAAAAAGCTGATAACTATTATATAACTGTGTTGGTGAAAAACATGCGCACAATGGCCGTACTACACTGCGGGCTGGCTTTTTACTCGTACAGAGCTGCTAAAAATTACCGTATATTCCGTAGTTTGCGTTCGTAGCGCACTCAAGGCTAGTCTAATGTAGTCTAACGTAGTCTAGCGTAGTGCCCTACCGTAGTCTACCGTACTCTAACGTAGTCTGACGTACCGCTCGTACCTATCTTTTGAGCGAGCTGTACCTCATTAGCGTAGGTCTAGCGTAGTTTATCATACTTCAGCGCACTTCACGTACCTTAACGTACTTCAACGTACCTCAACGTACCTCTCTGTGGCTCATCACCCAAATTCAGCCGTACCTTAACGTAGTTCTACGTAGTTTAACCTAGTTTAACGTACTTTCACACGTCCTGACCCACATTAAATTTACCCTTACGGATCACTAACGTCCACTCGTGGTCCGGCAGTATGACCGGCCCTTAAGTATGTTCAACCAGGCTAAACTACGATAACATACGTAAAAGTACGGTGATGAGCCACAGAAGAGTACAGATAAGTACGTTCAAGTACCATAAACTAAGCTACACTACGCTAGACTTCGGTAATTGCGGGTGCAGCTCACTCCAAGGACAGGTACGGAGTGGTATGTCTGACTACGCTGAGGTACGGTAGACTAGGAAGCAACTACCCTAGACTACGCTAACAACGTCAATACGGTATATCTATAACTCCACAGGGAGTATGAAGCCAGCCGCGGTCTGGTACGGCCAATGTGCGCTCCGTGAGATTGTTTTATCTGTTTGCTTAACATGTCTGGATCAAGACTGTCCATACTGGTTTGTTTTCAGTATTTGGAAAGATTTGGAGTTATAGATACGAATTCATACCTCATTTACGCCAGTAAATGTTATGACGTCATTATATTTGAGTGTTAACGTTGAAAATGCGAATTTTAACCGATTATTAATAGATTTTGAATCGATCACAGCTGAGCTCCGATCATATTTTGCGTATTCTCCATCGATTTTTTTTTCCAGATTTGATATGTTGCAGCTGAGGTTTTGCCTCTAAAGTAATTGGGTCTCAACTAACCAACAATATGAATTGTGGAATACAACTGTGATTAGTTTGCCGCGTATCAAATTATAAATTGTAGTGGCAAATACAGGAGTGCAATCTTACTCATAGACCATCATTGTTTTCAATCTCTCAAGTCAATAAGGGTTGGTGTCGTCATACGACCTGTGACTGGAGATAACTGAATAACTGAATAACTTCGTATTTGCAGGCTATGAACACAATATGGAAAACGCGTCTCCTTACAAATCCTGGAACTGGAGAAAACGGACCATGATATGATTTACAATGATCCCCATTTCCTCCATGACCACTGAAGCAAAAAAAGATTTCATGCAAAATCTCGGTAATATAGATATAGTTTAATACCTGAAATAACATTATGATTGATCTTTATCTTTCAAGTTCTCGTTGGATAAATTTCGATTGTATTTTGTTTTGGGACAATCGGTAGTGGTCGGAGGGCCATGTTGTCTAAATCTTGGTTTGGTTTGTTTGGGTGGGCGAAAGATTGCGCACCCGTGCTGATGTGGGTAGCAGTTTTCCTCTGGTGAGC